>JAABOM020058847.1:0-13461 GCA_011800125.2 Solanum clarkiae
TTCATATCATACAAGACATTCCCCAATACTCTCTCAAACACTTAGACAAATATTTTACTCAAAATTCAAGTGTCAAATCTCATTCCAAATCTTAAGGATTTCACTCAAGCTTCAAGTTCTCATCTCAATCTTCATCGAGGAATTCTCCGGAGCTAAGGTATATGGCTTTAACCATTGGGTCCTTCCACTCTTGGTGCCCGAGCTTCCTTTTTACATAAATTTCATGTTTCTAAATTGATTTACTTGTGGATCCTACTTACTATGAATTTGACTATGAACTATGTTGGGGTTTCATAAAAGAGTGACTGTTTGAGCATGTTTTGAGCTATGAATCTTGGATCTGTTTTGAGATTTGATGAAGGATTTTGATATATATTGCATAATGGTGTAACCTAGTATTGGTGGGTTAATTTACTTCAATTTTACTTGCATTATTTCACTCTTCAATTGCATGATATTAAACTAGCACTGCATACCTACCAAGGGTTTGATAAAATGTTTTGTTAATGTATCTTGAGTTGTTGAAGGCCTAATGATTGACATATGAGTTAAGTGACTTTATGATGACAAAAATATGGCGTTTATGAGATGATTTCATGATATGTATTTATAGTGTTGTGAGTTGACCATGACCAATCGAGGGTTTGATACCTCAACCACCTCAAATGGGGGTGGTGAGCCATCAACCAATTGAGAGGTTGATACTTCAATCACTTCCAGTGGACGGTGGTCATGTCTGTCAACCAATTGAAGGGTTAATACATCAGTCGCCTCGGATGGGGGTGGTAAGACATCAATTAATTGAGGGGATGATACCTCAATCACTTCGGATAGAGGGTAGTCATGTCCATCAACCAATTGAGGGGTTGATTCCTCAATCACTTCTAGAGGTAGTCTACCTTGGATTCCAAATACTATGTTGCTTGGTCTATGATGATGGTCTCTTCCTTCACATGTAATATGTCCTATATAAGCATGTTTTACTTCACGTATCATTCATACATGTCATATTGTTACTATGATATTCATTGCTTTTGATATTGCATTTTGACTATGTTACACACTTAGTACATTCAAATGTACTAACACATACTCTATGCCTACATGATATTAAGATGTAGGAACTGGATCTCCTCACAATCATTCTCATCCTCCCCGTGGCTAGTACAATCTCTTCAAAGCAAGTAGGTAAGTCCTCGATTTTGGGGATAGTATCTTTGATCTTATGCTATGTATAAAGACTCTCTTTCCTTTATTGTATGTTTTGACTATGAGAGTGAGCCCAGTTTCTTGTGTTTGCCCCCGCTAAGTTCTATGTTTAGAGATGTTATTGGACAAGTTATGTAATTATGCTTGAGCTTGACTCTCTTTGACTCTTTGATGTTTTATAATATGAAAGACTTCCCTTAGCCCTTTTTTCCCTTATTTCTATTCTCTATTGTAGTTTTATTGCTTCCGCGACAAAGGATGTGTAATGATATGCTAAACAGCTTGTTTGGGGTCCCTTCGGGTTCCCCATTCGCCATGTCACATCTAGGCCCTAGGCTTGGATCATAAAAAACTTGGTATCAAAGCATGAGGTTGCTAATGGTCCTCGCCATCCAACACACCACATCGATTAGAGCCTTATTCATGGTGGTATTGTGCACCACAACTATGAGTAAGAGTCTATGAGACATTTTAGGAAATTATTCCCTTCTTCTTACTCTATGTCATGCTATAGGAGTTAAGGTAAAGTTTTTCCCTTTAATAATTGTTCATTGTCATGCCAGATCATGCCTAATACAAGATAAAGAAGAGCCCGCACACCCAAAGAGCAATCGGCTCATGGTGAGCTCCGGGATGCTCTCACTTTACTAGCTTAAGCCATGGCTAATCAAGTCAACAAAGGAGCCCAAGTCCCTCATGATCCTACTCCATCATCTAGTGTAACAGATTTCATGAGGATGAACCCATCGGAGTTCAATAGATCTAAAATGGATGAGGACCTCAAGAATTTATTGATGAGGTATACAAAGTGTT
Source organism: Solanum clarkiae (assembly GCA_011800125.2). NCBI lineage: Eukaryota > Viridiplantae > Streptophyta > Magnoliopsida > Solanales > Solanaceae > Solanum > Solanum clarkiae. Next base: position 2,023 of record JAABOM020058847.1, read on the forward strand.
GGCTATTATGGGTGTTACATCGGAGGAAAATGCAGAGTTGGCGACTCAAGGGGGTGGCCAAAATATGGTATTCTCAATGGAAGGAGGAGAAGGGGAACAAAAATATGATTCTATGGGAGGAGTTTAAGACGACATTTCTCAACCGGTTCTTCCCTCTTGAACTAAGGGAGACCAAAATGATGGAGTTTATGAATTTGAAACAAGGATCGAGAGTGTGAGGGAGTATGCTCTCAAGTTCAACCAACTCTCAAAATATGCTCCCCAATTGATGGCTGATCTAAGATCTAGAATGAATAAGCTTGTGATGGGTGTATCCGATTTGGCAAATGAAGAGTGTCGGGGCACTATGTTGATTAGTGATATGGATTTGTCCCGCTTAATGAATTATGCCAAACAATTAGAGGGGGAGAAATTGAGGAAGGGAAGGGGTCATGAGTCCACGAGGGCCCATTTTGATGGTGAGTTCCAAACTCCCAAGGATGGTCGATTTCATCAAGGCCAAGGATCTTCTCATGTTCCTATAGGAGGTTTTTCAATGACTACCCAAGGGACCAAGGAGATAGTGATGTGGTGCCTAATGCTATGTATCCAAAATGTGGTAAGGGTCATAGTGGCCCATGCTTGAAGGGTACCAATGCTTGTTTCAGTTCTGGGGAAGTAGGCCTCAAGATGATTGATTGTCCATGTAATTGAAACAAGGTAAAGGTGTTCGTCCTCAAGGTCGGGGTGCTAATGTAGTTCCTTTGGGGAGATAAATTCAACAAGGTGGTGCCCCAAGGCACAATCAGTTTGATGCTCTTCAAGGGAGGCAAGGAGTTGGTGAGGTGCCCGATGTCATCACCTGTATGTTAAAAGTCTTTACTTTTAATGTGTATGCATTGATAGACCGGGGTGCCACTCTTTCTTTTGTTACTCCTTTTGTCGCCAAAAAGTTTCATGTTGATCCCGAATTATTGTGTGAGTCTTATGAGGTGTCTACTCATATTGGTGCATCTATTGTTGCTAGAAAAGTCTATAGAAATTGTCCCGTTTCATCTTACATAAAATTATGCCTTGTGATCTTGTTGAGTTGGATATGGTGCATTTTGATGTCATTCTTGGGATGGATTGGTTGCATGCATATTATGTCTCTATTGATTGTAGAACCCGTAGGGTCAAATTCCAATTCCCAAATGAACCCATCCTTGAGTGGGAGAGTCATGATGTGGTGGTCAAGGGTGCATTAAAGCCCAAAGTTTGATATCTAAGGGGTGTCTCTATCATCTTATGAGAGTTAGGGATGTGGAGTCTAAAGTCCTTCCCATAAAGTCTGTTTCAGTGGTTAATTTGTTCCTAGATTTCTTCCCTAGTGACATTCCCGGTGTTCCTTCCGAAAGGGAAAGAGAATTTGGCATAGATCTCCTTCCTGACACTCAACCTATTTATATTCCCCCTTACTGTATGGCCCCGGCGGAGTTAAAGGAGTTGAAAGAGAAATTAAGCGACTTGTTGGAGAAGGGATTTATTAGGCCTAGCCAATCACCTTGGGGCACACCGGTGTTGTTTGTGAAGAAGAAAGATGGTTCTCTTAGAATGTGTATTGACTACTGGCAACTTAATCGAGTCACCATCAAGAATAAGTATCCTCTACCAAGGATTGATGATTTGTTTGACCAACTTCAAGGGGCTAGCCACTTCTGTAAGATTGATCTTCAGTCTGGGTATCATCAAGTGAAGGTGAGGGAGTGTGACATTCCCAAGACGGCCTTCCAGACTAGGTATGGGCATTATGAATTTGTGGTAATGTCTTTCGGGTTAATCAATGCACCGGCTATCTTCATGGATCTTATGAATAGGGTCTTTAAACCCTATCTTGATTTGTTTGTGGTAGTTTTCATTAACGATATTTTGATCTATTCTCATAGTGAGAAGGAGCATGTGAGTCACTTAAGGATAGTGTTGCAAAAATTGAGAGAAGAGAAGTTGTATGCGAAGTATGCAAAATGTGAATTTTGGTTGAAAAAGGTTGCCTTTCTAGTTCATGTGGTGTGGGGGAATGGTATTAAGGTGCATCCTAAGAAGACAGAAGTGATTATAAAGTGGACTAGACCTTTGACCCCATCGAACATTAGAAGCTTCTTGGGTTTAGCGGGTTACTACCGGAGGTTTTTGAATAGGTTCTCTTCTATTGCTTCTCCCAGGACTAAATTGACCTAAAAGAAGGCTAAGTTTATGTGGACCTATAAGTGTAAAAAGAGTTTCCAAACCTTGAAGGATAAGCTTGTCTCCGCTTCTATCTTTTCTCTACCAGAAGGGTTGGAAGGTTTGTCGTGTATTGTGATGTCTCCCGAGTTGGTTTGGGTTGTTTTTTGATGCAACATGGTAAGGTGATAGCCTATGCTTCTAAGAAACTCAAAGTGCATGAAAAGAATTATCATACTCATGATCTTGAATTGGCCATCGTGGTTTTTACTTTGAAAATTTGGCATCATTATTTTTATGGAGTGCATTTTGATGTGTTTACCGATTATAAGAGTCTCCAATAAGTGTTTCACTCAAAAAAGATCTCAACTTGAGGCAATGAAGTTGGTTATAGCTTCTTAAGGATTATGGTATGAGTGTGCATTATCATCCCGGTAAGGATAATGTTGTGGTGGATGCTTTGAATAGGGTGTCTATGGGTAGCCTAGCTCATGTTGATGATGGGGTCAAAGAGGTGGCTAGAAAGGCCCATTGGTTGACTAGATTGGGGTTAGGTTGGAAGAGGTTGATAATGGTGGTACTGTGGTTATTGATGGTTCAAAATCTTCCTTAGTTAATAAGGTAAAATCAAAGCAAGATCTTGACCCCTCCTTGTTAGAATTGAAGGCCTTAGTGAGAGAGGGCAAGGTGGAGGTTTTCTCCCAAGGGAGAGATGGTGCCCTTAGTTACCAAGGTAGGTTGTGTGTGCCTTGTATGGAAGACTTGAGAAAGAGGATTCTTGATGAGGCTCATAATTCTTCTTATTCTATTCACCCTGGTTCTACCAAGATGTATAGAGATTTGAGGGATGTGCTTTGGTAGGGAGGTATGAAGAAAGACATTACCAAATTTGTATCCGATTGTCATAGTTGCCAACAAGTAAAAGGTGAACACCAAAGGTCAGGTGGCCTAACCCAAGATATAGAGATTCCAACTTGGAAGTGGAAGGAAATTAACATGGATTTTGTGGTTGGGTTGCCTAAGACAGGAAAGGGTTTTAATTCTACTTGGGTTGTGGTTGATAGAATGATAAAGTCGGCTCATTTCCTATTGGTTAAGACTACTCGAAGACTATGCTAAGTTGTACATTCATGAATTGGTTAGATTGCATGGGGTGCCCTTGTCTATCATATTGGATCATGGTGCTCAATTCACTTCTCACTTTTGGATGTTCTTCCAAAGAGGTCTTGGTACTAAGGTTAAGCTTAGTAAGACCTTTCACCCTCAAATGGACGCCAAGCCAAAAGAACTATCCAAACTCTTGAGGATATGCTTAGAGATTGTCTTTTGGAGTTTAAGGGTAGTTGGGATAATTACCTTCCATTGATTGAGTTTGCTTATAACAATAGCTATCATTCTAGCATTGATATGGCTCCTTTTGAGGCTCTCTATGGTAGACAATATAGGTCACTAGTTGGATGGTTTGAGGTAGGGAAAATGGCTTTATTGAGCCCAGATCTGGTTATGGAGCCTATAGAGAAGGTAAAGTTGATTATGGAAAGGTTGAAAACAGCCCAAAGTCGTCAAAAGTCCTATGCCGATGTAAGGAGAAGGGAGCTTGAATTTACAATTGGTGATTGGGTCTATTTGAAGGTCTCACCCACGAAGGGTGTGGTTCACTTTGGTAAGAAGGTAAATTGAGTCCAAGATTTTTGGGTCTTTATAGGGTGTTGAGGAAGATTGGTAAGGTGGCCTACGAGTTGGAGTTGCCTAGAGAAATGGACTTCGTTCATCCGGTCTTTCATATGTCTATGTTGAGGAAATGTGTGGGTGACATGAATGTTATTGTCCCATTAGATGTTGTCAGTGTGGTTGAAGAAAACTTGACTTATGAAGAAGTTCTAATAGAGATCTTGGATAGACAAGTGAAGAGGTTGAGAAACAAGGATGTGCCTTCCGTTAAGGTTCTTTGGAGCAATCAACAAGTCAAAAGTGCTACATGGGAGGCCGAAACGGACATGCAAAAGCGATATCCCTATCTCTTTAATTATACTCAAGCCTAAGGTACTAATTCTAAGTCTTCTATGTGATTTCATGTCTCATGTATCAGCCCTATATGTCATTTGCATGCATTCATGTTTATATTGATAAGTTCATGGTGATTTTAACACTTATGTCGAGATTTTTGAAAATGATGTTTAAGTGTATTGTTGCATTCTTATTGGGGCTAGTCTCTTCATGATGATCCTTCTTATGTACATTTCTTTGACATTCGAGGACGAATGTTCCCACAGGGGAGATATTGAAACGACCCAAAAAAGTGCTCGAAAATGTGCCTTGGAAGTGCCCGAAATTGTAATTTCCATATATCTCAAAATTCATGCGTGATATCGAAAACCTGACTTTATATTCATGATAAAGGGGCAAAATTGAGTGAAAAATGGATCTAACCCCGAGTTTAGAGCAATCGTATCAAAATTTGAAAATCTAAAACTGCGATTTCCAGAGAGGTTTTCGCGCCTCTGCGTTATTTTGCCCAGTTTCTTTGTTGTTTAGTCCAAGACTTTTGGGTCTTGGGCCTAAGTCTTCCCATGCATGAAAATACTTATACTTAGCCATATTTCACCTTCATATCATGCAAGATATTCCCCAATACTCTCTCAAACACTTAGACACATATTTTACTCAAAATCTTAAGTGCCAAATCTCATTCCGGATCTTAAGGATTTCACTCAAGCTTAAAGTTCTCATCTCAATCTTCATCAAGGAATTCTCCAAAGCTAAAGTATGTGGGTCTCAACCATTGGGTCCTTCCACCCATAGTGCCCAAGCTTTCTTTTTGTATAAATTTTATGTTTCTAAGTTGATTTACTTATGGTTCCTACTTACTATGAATTTGACTATAAACTATGTTAGGGATTCATAAAAGTGTGACTGTTTGCGCATGTTTTGAGCTATGAATCTTGGATCTATCTTGAGATTTGATGAAGGGTTTTGATGTATATTGCATGATGGTATTACCTAGTATTGGTGGGTTAATTTACTTCAAGTTTACTTGCATGATTTCACTCTTGAATTGCATGGTTTTATACTAGCATTGCACACCCACCAAGAGTTTAGTAAAATGTCCAGTTAATGTATCTTGAGTTGTTGAAGGCCTAATGCTTGGTGTATGAGTTAACTGACTTTATGATGATGAAAGGATGGTATTTATGTGATGATTTCATGATATGTATCTGTGGTGTTGTGAGTTAAACATAACCAATTAAGGGGTTGATACCTTAATCACCTCGGATGGGGGTGGTAAGCCATCAACTAATTGAGCGGTTGATATCTCAACCACTTCCGGCTGAGGGTGGTCATGTCCGTCAACCAATTAAAGGGTTGATACCTCAATCACGTCGAATGGAAGTGGTAAGCCATCAACAAATTGAGGGGTTGATACCTCAATCACTTCCGATGAAGGATGGTCATGTCCATTAACCAATTGAGGGGTTAATTCCTCAATCACTTCTAAGGAGTGATCTACCTTGGATTCCAAGTACTAAGTTGTTTCGTCTATGATGATGGTCTCTTCTTTCACATGTAATCTGTCCTATATAAGAATGTTTGCTTCAAGTATCATTCATACATGTCATATTATTATTATGTTATTCATTGCTTATGATATTGCATTTTGACTATGTTCTACCTCTTATTGCATTGTATCCTACATACTTAGTACATTCAAATATACTAATGCATACTCTATGCCTATATAATATTACCATGTAGGAACTAGTTCTCCTCGCGATCATCCTCCTCCTCCCCGTGGCTAGTACAGTCTCTACAAAGTAAGTTGGTGAGTCCTCAATTTCAGGGATAATATCTTTAATCTTATACTATGTATAAAGACTATATTTCCTTTATTGTATGTTTTGACCATGAGGGTGAGCCCGGTTGCTTGTCTTGGCCCCCGCTAAGTTCTATGTTTAGAGATGTTGTTGGAAAAGTTATGTAATTATGCTTGAGTTTGACTCTCTTTGACTCTGATGTTTTATGATATGAAAGACTTCCCTTAGCCTCTTTTCCCTTATTTCTATTCTCTATTGTTGTTTTATTGCTTCCACGAACAAGGACATATAATGATATGGTAAGAGACTTATTTGAGGTCCCTTCAGGTTCCCATTCACCATTCACGTCTAGGCCCTAGGTTTGGTCGTGACAATATGAGTATGCAATTTAAGAAAATCATGAGAAGAAGTTTCATAAATCCATTCTTAACCTTAGCGTACATATGTGGGAATAGGACCATAACCAATATATAAGACCATACAGACTTATGTATGTGGGAATAGGACTATAACTGACATATAAGATCAGCGGACTATTACATGAAATCTAGTCTTCACTCTACATCAAGCTAAGAGGAGCTTACTTTGCCATGGTAAACTTGATCCTCCTCCTATAGGCTCTTTCCACGAACGGTGAGAACCATCTTTTGACCCCACCCTTTAGGCTCTATCCTAGCATGGTGAGCATCAATCATTAAGCTAATCGGATCCAATAGCAGACATTTAAGGCATAAAACATGAACATCATTCCTATGGTAGCACATAGTTATGGGACTTGAGGATTTATATAAGGAAGCTTGGAAATAGACCTCCTCACCAAGTCCACTCGATTCAAAATCATACTCCCACGGAATACATTAATCATGTTATATATATAGTTCATATATCATTAAAAATTATGCTTTCATAACTTTCAAAATAATCATCATGCTCTTTCATGAAACATCATGTCATAAGAATAGTCCATCTACTTGCTTTCATCATAATGTGGGTAGACATTCCCACTTTAACATCATTATCAACATTAGGATATTTATCACCCTCTTCATCATAGCTTTCTTAATATCATCATTGTCATAATATCATCATCATTTAAAATATGTTTTTCATACTTGAAGTAATAATCATAGATATCCATAGCCTTGTCATAAGAGACTAGGGCTAAGTGTGAGTCCATGGACATTTGAGTCAAAATCATACAATTGAGTAGGATTCATAGGAAAAATATGCAATTAAAATCAAACTAAGTTAATAAAAAAGGAACCTACATCAAATTATTAAGCCTTAATCATGCATATTTTGGAATCACATATTTTTGAATAAAAATCATATACATCATGAAATTTATCATAATGCATGCTTTTTTAGTCATAATCATCATATAGGCCATCATAACCTATGCATTAGGAATCATAATTTAAAAGCTAATGTGAATTCATCATGAAATTTCGATAAAAAGAAGGTTTTGGATTGGGCTTCATGGATGAAACTTATCCGTGAATGAAGTCTGACATACCTCAAGTAGAATTCTTAGAATTCGAAAAGAAAAATCTGGAAACTTTTGGCCACTCTTCAAGCTTTAGTTTCAATGGAACCATTAACTTAGAGAGAGAATTATTCAGAACCCACCGAGAGAAATTTGGGAATTTAAAAGCTTTCAATGAGTTAGAAATAGGACTTTATAGAGGTTTGGTCGGTTATGGCAGTTAGGGTAGCCAAAACGATATAGTTTAGGAATTAGATGGATTGGAAAAGTAGAACACACCCTTCATTAAAAACCTATTAGAGTCATCCATGAAACCCCTTCTACGGGTCGTGGAATGACTTATAGGTCGTATCTTGCCTCGTAGGTCAAGATGTCACAAAACTTAAGCCACTGGAATTGCAGCTTCTGACTCACAAAAATGCAGTATGGCTCGTAGATAAACTTATGGTCCATAGAATTCTCTATAGGAAGACCCCAAACTTAGACAAATTTTGATTCCTCAGGGCCGTCACCTACGTGACCTTCTTATGGGCCGTGGGCAGATATACGAGCTCATCTGATAATTCATAAGTCAACTTCCTAAAATCCTTCAATTTTTCATTTTCATTAGGCACTTTTCACGATTCCACCTATGACCCATGGATCCCTTTACGGTTCGTAAACTGGATTGTAAGTTTTGACCAGTAAATGTCTTGTGCTTCAGTTTTCCTAGCCTAAAAATGCTAGGGTTGTTATAGTTAAAAAACTCTTTTCGGAAGATTTCGATAAGGTTGTGAGAGGTATACTAGACACAGAAAAGAGCTTTATTTAAGGAGATTTTAATGGGCATATTGATGCTACTTCTAGTGGTTTTGACGATGTCTATGAAGGCTTTAATTTTGAGGAGAGAAATAGAGGTGGGATGTCTCTCTTTGACTTTGTTAAAGCCTTTGAGTTGGTTATTTATAACTATGTTTCCTAAAGAGAGAAAATCACTTGGTTACCTTCCATACTATGGTAGCTAAGATTGAAATTGATTACTTACTCCTCTAGAAGGGTGATAGAAGCCTTTGTAAGAATTGCAAGGATATTTTGAGTGATAATATTTCCACTCAACATAGGCTTCTAGTGGTGGACTTAAAAATTAAGAGGGGTAAGAGGAATAAGGTTATTTATGCCCAACCGAGGATCAGATGGGGTGGCCTGACTCATGCCCTTTCTCGGGAGATGAGGGGAATGTTGAGTAATTCGAGAGCTTGGAGTAGTAGTGGAGATGTGAATACTATATAGGATACCATAACTGGTTACATTAGAAAAGTAGCCACCGAGGATATTTCGTGGATGTCAAGGTGATTGGTGGTGGAGTGGATAATTTCAAGGCAAAGTGAAAGCTAAGAAGATTTCTTGTACGAAGGGGTTAGAATATAGGGATGAGAATTAAAAACAAAGGCTTAGGGATCTATAAGACGGCGAAGATAGATGCGAAGATGGTGGTGATGAGTGCTAAAATAACAACGTTTGAGCATTTATATATTAAGTTAGCTGAAAAAGGCATAGACAAGAGATTTTATAGGCTAACGAAGGAGAAAGAGAGAAAAGCTCATAACTGGGATCAAGTGAAGTGCATTAAGGATGAGGAGGGTGAGGTGCTGATGGATAAGAGTTCCAATAAGCTAAGGTGGCAAGCTTACTTTCATAAACTCTTAAACAAAAAAAGGGAATAGAGATATTGAGTTGGGTGATTTGGCGCACTCCGATTGTCATTGAGATTTTGGTTATTACAGGTGTTTCAAAGCTGAGAAAGTTAGACATGCTATTAGTAGGATGAACGGAGGGAGAGCATCACACCCGAAGAGATTCCGATAGATTTTTAGAAGAGCATGGTCAAGGATGGCATTGAGTGGTTAGCTAGGTTGTTTAATGCTATTATGAAGACTTCTAAGAATTCCAACACATGGACGAAGAGTTCAATGGTTTCATTATATAAGAGCAAGGGTGATATTAAAAATTGTAACAATTACAGTGGTATCAAGTTGTTAAGTCATACTATGAAGGTGTGGGAGAGAATGGTGGAGATGAAAGTGAGAAAAGGATTGTATATTTCAGAGAATTAGTTTAGATTTATGTCGGGGCGGTCGACTACTGAAGCAATCCATCTTTTTGGGAGATTAATGGAGAAATATAAGAAGAGAAAGAGGGACCTTCATATGGTATTCATTGTCCTTAAGAAGCCTTATAACAAAGTTTCAAGGGATGTGCTATGGAGATGTCTAGAGGCAAAAGGTGTCCGAATGATGTATATCAGGGTGATAAAAGACATGGATGACAGAGCCAAAAACTCGTGCAAGAATGGTGGGAGGAGACTCAAAGTATTTTTCTATTGAGATGAGACTTCATCGAGGATCTGTGTTGAGTCCTTTTCTTTTTTCCTTAGTAATAGATGAGCTAACACAGTCTATCCAGGAGAAGGTGTCATGGTGTATACTACTTACAGATGGCATAGTACTGATTTATGAGACTTGGACTAAAGTGAAGGATAGATTAGAGGTTTGGAGATATACTTTAGAATCCAAAGGGTTCAAACTGAGCAGGACCAAAAACAGAATACTTAAAGTATAGATTTGGTGTTGCAAGATATAAAGTAGACAATGAATTGATGCTTTCTACTCAACCTATTTCTAAGAGAGAGAACTTTATGTATCTTAAGTCCATCATCCAGAGTAGTACTGATATCGATGATGATGTCACACATTATATTAGGGTATCATGGATGAAATGGAAGCTTACCTATGCAGTATTGTATGATAAAAAGATATCACCTAAACTTAAAGGCAGCTTTTACCGAATGGTGGTTAGACCATCTCTGCTATATAGGGTGGCCAATTAAAAACTCGCATGTTCAGTAGATACAGGTTGCGGAGATGAAGATGTTGAGATGGATATGTGGACATACTACCAGTGATAAGATTAGGAAAAAAACCATCCGAAAGAAGTTAGAGATGATCCTTGTAGCTTACAAGATGAGGGAAGCGAGGTTGCGATAGTTTGGACATGTGAAGAGAAGAAATACCATTGCTTCTACTAAGAGGTGCGAGAGGTTAGATTTAGGAATTACACTGTGGGGTATGGGTAGGCCATATAAGTATTGGGGGAGATATCAGACAAGACATGACGAAACTTCATCTCACCGAGGACATGACCTTAGATAAAGGAGTGGAGGTCGCGTATGTATGACCTTGTGAAATGGTAGGTTAGTAGGAGTAGCCGTGTATTTATATCATGTGTTGTCATTATTTATCTTATATTTGTTATTTTTATCATTTTTATATACTATCCTTTGTTTTTCATCATTAGTCATTTTTTTTTCTTTCCCTTATTTCTTTTTTCCATATCTAGTATCTTTTGCTTATGGGGCTTGATTTTCTAGACGAGGATTTTTTTGAAAACAACCTCTCTATCTCTAAGAGGTAATGGTAAAGTCTGCATATATTTTACCCTCCCTAAACTCCACTTGTGGGTTTCCATTGGGTATGTTGTTGTTGTCGAAATATCCAAAATCAGACCCTCAACAGTTATCGTAAAATGAATGTGCTTATCAGATGGAATACACTCCGAAAAAGTTTGACAAGAAATTATTCAAACAAAATAATATGAGCATAATCAAATATATCTCTATATGAATGCATTTTTTAATAAAATTAATTTTTCATTTTTTTAAAAAGGTAAAAGGTATTTGTGGGTCATTTGTGTAACAATAGAAATATAAGTTGCTCACTTTTATAACATAAAGTAAATCAATTCTAAATGGAAAAATTAAAGGGTATATCAAACTCTTCTCCCTTTATTTCTTTACATACTTAAGAGCCTGTTTGGAAAACCACCATTGTTGACACCCAATTTTTATCCTCCAAGGTGTCAAATTAATTATCGAGACTTTATTTTCATTTTTAATAATTTTTAAATAATTTTTTTAAAAAAATA
>JAABOM020058848.1:0-13461 GCA_011800125.2 Solanum clarkiae
TAAATATAATTAATCCTCCAAAGTAAAGGAGACTTACCAATCCACCGAACGTCTCAAATCCTCAACGAGTGCCTGTTGACAATCTCCAAATCTTGTATCTACATCATGAAATGATACACTCCCAGAGGGGGACGTCAGTACGTGGAATATACGGGTATGTAAAATAGCTGAATGAAACCGAAATAGGTAGAATAACATAGAAACAACAACCAATATTAAGGATAGTAAAAATCATCATGTCAAATGTCTATCTAAAGAAAGAATAAAGAGAAGTAACCCATCAACCAATCAACTCATCAATCGAATAAGACACATCTCAGAATGACTCATCTCGTCTTATCTCATCTCAAGTGATATTACTCAGTTTGGGAACTTTTTGGGAGTTTCGCTTATCTGACAATAGTCACTTATGAGCTAGTGACTGTACAACAATCATGCTAATATTGCCAAAGTAGTTACATACTTACTAGATAGGGAACAACTCAAATCCACTAGGGACCACGAACAAATCAAATTAGTCCTCCATTGTTTCAGGAACTCCATCAAGAGGGGACCTTAACACAATGCGTTATGGCAGTCCGAATCTTCACCTATGCTTGACTACATAGTTTGACAAGTGCGAGTTGGACTAACTCTTACTCCTTCGGTGCTCGATACTTCTCGCATGACTCAATGCTCATAAAATAGTCCATCCGTCAAACCAATCAAACAGTCTCAATCAATTCATCTCAAATCATCCTCATAGAGGCTCTCATCTTTCAACTAGTCTCATGGAGACTCTATCATCTCATCAATCAACATCTCAATCAATAGCTTAAGACTTACAATAATCATTAAGGAAAAATTGAATAGATAAATCAATAGAGTTTATTTATGGAGACTCAAGGAGATATCCAGTTCTGTCAACTCATCATCATTCTCATATCACAATTATAATCACAATCGATATTCTCAATCAAGGCTTTAGAATCGATCCCTATCTTCTATGTAGGGTTTGTCCAATATCTCATAAAAAATATTAAATTCAAGAACATAGGTTTATGATGATCGTCAACACATGAAAATACATGTAAAGTTTATAAACATTTTAAGAAAATAATCAGGAATCATGCAGGTAGACTCAAGAACCTTCAACTCTCATCTAAGACCATCTATGGGACACATGAGAGAACAATCTCATGATTTCATTTAGCTTTACATACATGGAATGAAGGTAGATGATCAATTTGGCACGAATCCATCTTGAAATCTTCAACTCCTCGCTCTTCGCTCTTGTCATTTATGTGTAGGTCTATTTTATAGACTTAGAATGACTTAAGGATGGGTCATATACCCATTTTACGCGTAAAAAGACCAATTATGGTCATATATTAAGTCTAGGAGGGGTTTGGAAAGGTTTGGGATGCCTCTTACGAAATTGAAAAAAAGTCAATTCTCGTGAAGCAGGATCAGCTACGCGGACCTTGTATTTTTTTGTCAAAATTCCTCTAAAATCTCGTAGAAAATGTTTAAACAAAAACTAAGTATTGGTCCGAGATGGGTCCACATCACAGACCTATCGTGCACCCTCACTGGTTCGTATTTTATTATGAAAAATTATTTTTTGACCCATTTGCTCTAAAATTGGCTCGAGGCCATTTCCCCAATCAATTTCTCTTGCTAATTGCATATTCAATATCGGATTTACAAATGGAGAATGGGAAGACGCGTTACGCGCAAGTCTCCATTCTAGGAGTATTTTAATAATTTTACTGGATGCTACAACATGTCTTCCCAAGCTCTGATGGAAAATGCTAGACCAAATTTACGATCAACATGAAAAATAGAGTGGGAAAATAGTTTCGTTCAGATTTTTGAGCCATCAGAGCCAAAAATAATATTTTGCAATAAATTACGAAATAGTATTAGTAGGCGCAACGCACTAGGGACGTGGACCAACACTTGTTTTATTTTCGATGGGAAATTTCATAAGGAAACTGTACATGGTGCAACTTCGAGATGAACTTTTTCTTTTTAAATTAAGGTGTATTCCGATCAACTCCCAACACCTCATAAACTCAAAACACGATCAATTTAGGTCATTTTGATGAGTGTCTTAAACCCCATTCTATGTCCTTTTCTAAGACTTGAAAGACTAGGGATTGAGAGAGAAGAAAAGGAAGGCTAGATTGAAGAACTCAAGAAGAATTCTTGATGGTGGATTGGAAAAACATTATACCAGGTGTGTAAGACTAAACTAAAAGCATGAGATTGTTCTCTCATGTGCCCCGTAGATGGTATTAGAAGTGAGCTAAAAGTTCTTGAGTCCAGATACATGATTCTTGATGATTTTCTTAAAATTCTATAATTTCTACATGTATTTTCATATGTTGATGATCATTATAAACTTGTTTTCTTGAATGGATTATTTTTACATGAACTATTACATGAACTCTAGTTATTATTTTCATAAAGATTGCATGAATGAAGACAGGGATTAGATCTAGAGTCTTGATTGATAATGTTGATAGAAATTGTGATTACGATGAGAGAATGATGATGAGTTGATAGAATTTGACAGTCCTATGAGTCTTCCCAAATGAACTCTAATAAATTATATATTCCATTGTTCCCTAATGATTGTCCTATGCCTTGAACTGTTGATTTAGATGTTGATTGATGAGACGATCAGAGTCTCTATAAGACTGATTGAAAGATTGTGCCTCCATAAGGTTGATTAAGATGATTTGGTGCAGATAGTTTGATTAGATGAATTATTTTATGAGCATTAAGTTATGGGATGAGTATCGAGCACCGAAAGAGTAAGAGTATACCAACTCGCAGTCATCAAACTATGTAGCTAAGTATAGGTGAGGATTAGGACCATCACATTATATTATGTTGAGGTCCCCTCTGATCATAAGTCCCTGAAATCAATAGAGGACTTGTGGATTGTTGTCTCCATTTGGACTTGTTCTTCTGGTTTTGATTTGTTCTCTACTTGGCAAGTACAAAATGACTGTGGCAAAATCAGGTGTGATTGTTGTACAATCACTGACTCATAAGTGGTTATTGTCGGATAAGAGAAACTCCTAGAAAGTTCCCAAACTGAGGACTTTGAGATGAGATAAAATGAGATGGGATGAGATGAGATGAGATGAGATGAGTTGAGATGAGTCCCTCTGAGATGAGTATGATTTGATTGATGAGTTGGTTGGTTGATGGGTCACTTGTTTACTCTTTATTCTTGCTTTAGATAGACATTTGACATATTGATTGGTTTCTATATTGAGTTGATTTTTATTTTTATATTATTCTACCAGTTTCGATTATTCAGCTATTTTACATACCGTACATTCCACGTACTGACACCACTCTGGCGCTGCATCATTTTCTAATGTAGGTACATGAGATAACATCATTTTATGGATGTAGATACACCGGATAACATCGTTTTATGGATGTTCAGTTGATTGGGTGAGCCTACCCTACTTCACAGGATTCATTACTTTATATTCATCTTGCTTTAGAGTTAGATTTTCTTAACTTTATTTTGATTGAGGTAGCCATGGGTCTGTCATTAACACCACTTGATAGTGATAGAGGCTTTACAGACTAGAGTTGGATGTTGATCGATAAGATTATGAGCTAGTTCTTTCTACTAGCCATACATTATATTATTTTTATTATTTTAGGACTAGATGATAAGATGTGCCCATTTATAATCCTTATGTCTTCCGCTGATTAGTAGAATGTATGATTGAATGAATATGATGAGGCCAAGTGGTTTTCTTAGGGACTAACAATAGTCTTTGATTGCCGGCCAAGTCTTGGGTCCCCTCCTAGGGCGTGACATAGGTTTTAGATAATAATTCAAATAAGTGATTTAAGCAAATAATTCAAGTTATGATGATCATTAATTCAAGAAAATATATGCTGTAAGAATAACTTTCAAATACCTATTCAAGATTTACACAGACAGAACCCATCACCTTCAACTATCAACCTATTATATTCAGTGGCTCACATGGGAGAACAATCAAATGTTTTGGGTAGCCTTACATACATGGATGAAGAGTTTCTTAGGCTTCTTGAAGGAATTGGACCCGAACCTAGGAATGCTCAAGATCTCCCTTTTTCCTCCTTCAAGAACCCTCGTTTAAAAGTTAAGAAAAATGGATTTTGAAACACTTAATTTGATATAAATAACCCTTAAACGCATTTTTGGGACTAAGGATAGGTTGGGGAATGACCAAAAGGCCCTTCCTTTAATAAAAGAAATAATTTCCATCCCGCAACATCATGTCCACCTTGCGCCAAGGGTGCGGACATTTTTTTTTGCAAAATCTCTTTCCTTCAAATTTACGTCGAAAATTTTAAAAAAAACATAAGTGTCTGTCCGTGTTGCACCAGGGATGCAGACTGACACAATTCCTCAATTAATTAGCGAAAATTATTTTTTGATTTGGTTGCTCTAAAATCGGGTCTATGCCATTGCCTCACTCAATTTTTTGCATTGTTTGCAAATCCAGTCTCGGAGTTTCCATTGGAGCTTGGGAAGATGTGTTATTCATATAATTACTTTTTAGGGACATTTCGATAGTTTTGCGGGGTGTCACATTATCTCCCCCTTGGGATCATTCGTCGTCGAATGATAAGTAACGTAAGATTAAGGCACGAGTAGACTCAAGACCTGTCTCGATACTCACTCAAAAGTCTCAAACTCTCAACGATCCATCACCTTTTACAATCTCTACATTAAACTCAATAATAGAATAAACACATCAATTCAAAAAAAGGGAACTTCAATTATGTGAATGATAAGGACATTACCTTCGACATGATCGTCCTTTGGCATGAATAGATGTGGGTATTTGATATTCATAGCTTCCTCAGCTTCCCATGTAGCTTCCTAAACAAATTGGCTCTTCCCTAGAACTTTAACTGAGGCTATCTCTTTGTTTCTCAACTTAAAACTTGTCAATCAAGGATTTAGACTGGAATTTCCTCATAGGACAGACTATTTTTACTCCCGTGATCTCAATAGGGATCAGTAAGGTAGGATCTCCCAAGCACTTCTTCAGCATCGAAATGTGGAATACTAGATGGATCTTGTCTAACTTGAAAGACAATGCTAACTAAAAGGAGACCTTCCAGATCCTCATCACAATTTTGTAGTGTCTGATGTAGCATGGACTTAAACTTTCCTTTCTTCCCGAACCTCATAATGCCCTTCATAGGTGACACCTTCAAGTACACCCAATTTTCTACATCAAATTCCAAGCCTCTTCTTTTCACATCGATGTAAGACTTTTGGTGACTCTGTGCGGTCTTCTACCTCTCTATAATAACCTTCACCTTCTCCAAGGAATGGTGGACAAGATTAGGTCCAACCAATTTAGCTTTACCAACCTCGAACCACCCAATCGGTGATTGATATCTCCTCCAATACAAAGCTTCATAAGGGGCCATTTGGATACTTGCATGATAACTATTGTTGTAGGTAAATTCGATCGATGATAAGTGATCATCAAAGTTTCCCTTAAAGTCAAGAATGCAAGACCTTAACATATCCTCCAAAGTCTAAATGGTGCGCTCTGCCTGTCCATCTGCTTAAGGGTGGAAGGCTGTACTCAGATTTACCTTGGTACCCAATCATTTCTGAAAAGATCTCCAAAGTTGGGAGGTGAATTGAGCTCCTCCATCCGAGATGATAGACAAGGGAACTCCATACAACCTCACAATCTCATGAATGTATTACCGGGCTTATTCCTTAGCCATATTAGTTGTCTTGATGGCTAAGTAGTAGGCTGATTCAGTCATCCTGTCCATGATCACCCATATCGAATCATGTTGCTTTCGGGACCTTGGCAAGCCAGTAATGACGTCCATGTTGATCATCTTCCACTTCCACTCTGGAATTTCAAAGTTCTGAGCTAACCCACAAGGCCTTTGATTTTCAACCATGACTTGTTGACAATTGGAACACTTAGAGATAAATTTAGCAATGTCCTTCTTCATTCCACTCCACCTATAGACTTCTCTTAAGTTTTGATACATATTGGTGGAGCCAGGATAGATAGAATATCTAGAGCTATGATCTTTGTACATGATTCTCTCTCGAACACCATCAACATCGGGCACACATAATATACCCTAGTATCTCAACACCCCATCTTCCCCTTTGGAGAAAACCATCACTTTTTCTTGTGAACAACTTCTTTCAATTGGAGTAACAAAGGGTCTTGGTCTTGCTTTTCCTTTACCTCTGACACCGAAGGATGAAGCAGACCCATTCTGAATATTGGCCTCGTCCGCATTATTCCCCTCAAGTTGTACTCCCATACGGACCAACCTATGCACTTCCTTAGCCAATTCTTTCTTCCCTTCCTTTATATGGTAGTGCTACCTATAGACAACCTTCTAAGAGCATCAAAAACAATGTTAGCCTTACTTGGGCGGGAGGATGCTTATGTCATAATTCTTGAGCAACTCCAACCATCTCCTTTGCCATAGGTTGAGTTCTTTCTGACTGAAGACATATTGCAAGATCTTGTGGTCAGTGAATACATCCACAAGCACTCCACACAAGTAGTGGTGCCAAATCTTAAGCTCAAACACCACTTCTGTCAACTCGAGATCATGAGTTGGGTAGTTTTTCTCATGAACTTTAAGTTGTCTGGAAGCATAGGCTATAACCTTCCTTCGCTGCATCAACACATAATCTAGGTGAACTCTGGATGCATCACAATATATCACAAAGTCTTTCATCCAATCAGGCAAAGTCAAAACTAGTATGGTAGTCAGTCTAATCTTCAACTCTTGAAAACTTCGCTTACCTTCGTTGGACTACTGAAATTTGATCTTTTTCTGAGTTAGCTTGGTCAATGGTGCAAAAAATGTAGAAACGCTCTCAACAAATCTACGATAGTAGTCAACCAACCCTAAGAAACTTTATATATCAGTGGGAGAGGTCGGTCTAGGCCAGTTTTTAACCACTTCAATTTTGTGGGCATCCACTGAAATACCATCGCCCGAGATAACATGACTTAGGAAGGCCATATACTTGAGCCAGAACTCAGACTTCGAAAAGTTTGCATACAATTCATTGTTATTGAGAGTTTGTAAAACCACTCTGAGATGATTGGCATGCTCCTCTTTATCCTTAGAATATACTAGGATATTATCAATAAATACAATCACGAGCATGTCTAGATATAGTCTGAATACTCTGTTAATCAAATCTATAAAACCTGTAGGTGCATTGGTCAATCCATAGGACATAACCAAGAACAAGATGGCCATACCTTGTCCTAAAGGCTGTCTTTGGAATATCACATTCCCTCACCTTCAACTGATGGTAACACAATTTGAGGTCTATATTGGAGAAGCAAGAGGAACCCTGAAGTTGGTCAAATAGATCATCTATCCTGTTGAGAGGATACTTATTCATTATTGTGAACTTGTACAATTGCCTATATTCTATACACATTTTGAGAGATTCATCTTTCTTATGTGCAAATAGAATAGGAGCACCCCAAGGAGAAATTGCAACGATCCCAAAAAGTGCCTGACAATATGCCTCAAAAATGCTCAGAATCGTAATTTCTATATATCTCAAAATCCATGTGCGATCGAAAATCCGACTTCATATTCTCGTTCAGGGGGTCAACTTGTGCGAAAAATGGGTCTAACTCTGATTGAAGAGCAATCGATTAGCAATTTAATTTTTTCAAAAATGCAAATTCCAGTGAGGTTCGCGCACCCCCAGCTCGACACGCCGAGGGCGCGCCTCAGTGTATTTTATTGCCCAGTTTTGACTTCGGTCCACCACTTTTAAGTCTTGGGCCTAAATGTTTCCAAATGTAAAAATACCTATACTTAGCCATCTTGCACCCTCATATCATTCCAAACATCTCCCAATACTCACTCAAACACTTAACCAAATATTTTACTCCTAAATTTAAGTCTCAAAACCTTCTCCGAATCTAAGGATTTCCTCTCAAGCTTCAAGTATCCATCTTCAATCTTCATCAAGTTCATCTCCAAAGCTAAGGTATGTGGGTTTCTTTTATAGGTTCCTTTCACCTATGACACCCAAGCTTCCTTTTACTCTAATTTATACGATTTAATGTTGATTTACTCATGAGTCTTATTTATTAGGAAATTCACTGCATACTATGTTTGGGTTTATGAAATTGTGACTGTTTCACTATGTTTGGGCTGTGAATCTAAGATCTAATGTGAGATTTCATGAAGGGTTTTGATATATATTGCTTGAGGGTGTTACCAAGAATCTATTGATGGTTTTACATTGGATTTTCTAGTATGATAACACTCTTGAATTGCATGGTTTTACACTAGCACTACACACTCTTTAAGTGTTTGATAAAATGTTCGGTTATGGTTTCTTGAAGAATTAAAGATCCAATGCATGTCTTATGAATTGGATGCCTTTATGATGATGAAATGATGATTGAAAGGAATGTGTGTATATGATAATGAAATGAGAGTGTATATATATATATATATGATATTATATCTATAGTGTTGGGAATGACCAAGCCTAGCTCGAGGGATTATAGGCTCGGGTAACCTTTCTGAGCGGTTGATACCTCGATCGCCTAGCTCGGGGTGGTAGGCCCGAGTAACCTTTTTGGGGGTTAGTACCCATCAACCTTATTGGGGAATTTGTATACCATCAACGTTGTTGGTTTGTACTCCATGAACCTCATGAAAAGGTTTGTACCTCATGTGCCTATCCAAAGGGAATGGTGGGACTTGGATTGCACTAAGAATTATCACTCCTTACGCTTACTTTATGAGTCATATAATCATGATTTACTATAAGCATCTTCCATGCATGCCATATTGCTGTATGTACTCATTGCCTATGCTTACGCATTTCAATTATGGTACTATCACTTGTTGCATTGCATCCTACATACTTAGTACATTCAAACGTACTAACACATATCTATGCCTACATGATATCACCACATAGGAACCGGTGCACCGCTTGATCATCTTCCTCCTCCACGTGGCTAGTACGATTGTCTGTCAAGCTTGTTGGTGAGTCCTCCATTTTGGGGACGTTGCTTATGATATCTTTCTATGTACTAAGACTGACTTACCTTTATTCATGTATTGATTATGAGGGTGAGCCCGATTATTTGTTATGGCCCCTGCTCTTATCTACGTAGTAGAGGTATTGTTGGACATATTATGTATCTATGCTATGAGTCTTGACTCTCATATTTCTTGATGATATGATATGGAAGTTTACCCTTAGACCTAATTCCCTTGCTTATGCTTATCGCTTATTGTCATTTTAATTGCTTCCGCGACCTAGGATGTGTAAGGATATGCTATGAGGCTTGTTTAGCGTTCCTTCAGTTTCCCGTTCGCTGTTCATGTCTAGGCCTTAGGCTCGGGTCGTGAAAAAGATAATATCAGAGTACTAGGTTGTTATATCCTCGGATTTCAACACACCACGTTGATTAGAGTCTTATTCATGGTTGTGTTGTGCACCACAACTATGAGTAGGAGGCTATGAGATGTTTAGGCAATGTTTCGCTTCTTTATGTTCTAACTCATGCTATAGAGTTGAAGTAACTTTTTCCCCTCTAACGATTGTCCATTGCTATGATAGATCATTTCTAACACGAGAGGAAGACGAGCCCATACACTCGAGGTGCAACTGGATAATGGAAAGCTTAGGGATACTCTCACTTGCTTATACAAGTGGTGGCTAATCAAGCCAACCAAGGGGCCCAAGTCCCTCATGCTCCTACACCGGCATCTCGGGTGAGACATTTCATAAGGATGAATCCCCCATAGAATTCCATGGGTCGAAGGTGAGTGAGGACCCTCAAGAGTTCATTAATGAGGTCTACAAGATTTTGTCTATCATGGATATGAGGTCAGAGGATAAGATGGTGTTGGCAGCCTACCAACTCAAAGGGTTAGCACAAATATGGCATAATCAATAGAAGAAGGAAAGGGGAGTCAACAATATGGTTCTGTGGGAAGAGTTCAAGGCGGCCTATCTTAATCGATTTTTCTCTCTTGAGCTTAGGGAAGCCAAATTGCTGGAATTTATCAATTTGAGACAAGGGTCTATTAGTGTGACAGAGTATTCCCTCAATTTCAAACTTTTAAAGTTTACTTCTCACTTGGTTGCCGACCCAAGGTTGAGAATGAACAAATTTGTGATGGGTATTTACGACTTGGTTAGTAAGGAGTATCGGTCCACAATGTTGATTAGTGGCATGAACTTGTCACGTTTGATGACCTATGCCAAACTAATAGAAGAGGAGTAGTTGAGGAAGAGAAGGGTCATGAGGCCAAGAGGGCCCATTTTGAGGGTAAGTTCCAAAAGAGTGGCCAATTCCAACGAGGCCAAGGGTCTTCTCATGCATTTTAAAAGAGGGTTGCAAATGATTTCATGAGGGCCTAAGGTGGTAGGGTGTGGCTTCTATTGATATGTGTCTGAAGTATGGTAAGGGTCATAGTGGCCCATGCTTGAGGGATACCGGTGCTTGCTATGGTTGTGTGGAAACGGGGCATAAGGCAATAGATTTCCCTAGAAATCGCAACAAGTGTAAGGAGGTTCGTCCGTAAGGTGTGCAGTTCCTTTAAGGAGAGGTGGCCGATAAGATAGTGCCCTAAGGCACAACCAGTTTAATGCTTTGTATGGGAGGCAAGGGTTGATGAGGTCCCCGATATTGTTACCAGTATGTTGAAAATCTTTGACTTTGATGTGTATACATTGATTGATCCGGGTACCACACTTTCTTTTGTTACCCCCTTTGATGCCAAAAGTTTAAATGTTGAGCCCAAATTATTGTGTGAATCATATGAGGTGTCTACTCCTATTGATGCATCTATTGTTGTTCGAAAAGCCTATAGAAGTTGTCCTATTTGCATCTGGTATAAAATGTTGCCTTATGATCTTATGGAGTTGGACATGGTTTATTTTGGTGTCATTTTTGGATGGATTAGTTGCATGCACACTATGCTTCTATTGATTGTAGAACATGTAGGGTCAAATTTCAATTCTTAAATGAACCCATCCTTGAGTGGGAGAGTTATGATATAGTGACCAAGGGTAGGTTCATCTCTTGCATTAAGGCCTGTAAGTTGATCTCTAAGGGGTGTCTTTACCATCTTGTGAGGGTTAGGGATGTGGAGTCCAAATTATTTCCCATAAAATCGATTTCGGTTGTCAATCAGTTCCTTGATGTCTTTTCAAATGACCTTCCCATTGTTCCTCCCGAAAGGGACTTAGATTTTGGTATAGATTTCCTTCCTGATACTCAACCTATTTCTATTCCCTCTTACTGTATAGCCTCGGAGGAGTTGATCAATTGAGGGAATTGTTGGAGAAGGGATTTATTAGGCCTAGCCAATCACCTTGGGGTACACTGGTGTTTTTTGTGAAAAATAAGGATGGGTCCCTTAGGATGTCTATTGACTGCCGACAACTCAATAGGGTCACCATCAAGAATAGGTATTCTCTTTCAAGGATTGATGATTTATTTGACCAATTGCAAGGTGCTAGCCATTTCTCTAAGATTGATCTTCAATCAGGGTATCATCAAGTAAAGGTGAGAGAGTGTGATATTCCCAAGATGGCCTTCCAGACTAGATATGGGCATTATGAGTTTGTTGTGATGTCTTTTGGATTGACCAATGCATTGGCCATCTTCATGGACCTTATGAATAGGGTCTTCAAACCCTAACTTGATTCATTTTTTGTGGTATTCATTGATGATATTTTGATCTATTCTCATGGTGAGGAGGAACATAGGGCTCATTTGAGGGTTTTGCTGCAAAGATTGAGGAAGGAGAGGCTATATGCTATATATGAAAAGTGTGAATTTTGGTTAAAGGAGGTTGCCTTCCTAGGACATGTGGTGTTGAGGGATGGAATTAAGGTGGATCCTAAGAAGTCCGATGTGATTAAAAGTTTGCCTAGACCATCAACCCCGTCAGATATTAGGAGTTTCTTGAGCTTAACAGGATCTTATCAGAGATTCGTGAAAGGGTTCTCTTCTATTGCTTCCCCTATGACAAAGTTGACTCAAAAGAAGGTCATGTTTGTGTGGACCGATGAGTGTGAGAGGAGCTTCCAAACCTTGAAAGATAAGCTTATGTCCGCTCCTATATTGTCACTACCGGATGGGCTAGAGGGATTTGTTGTGTATTTTGATGCTTCTAGAGATTGGTTGGGTTGTGTTCTAGTGCGAAAGAGTAAGGTCATAGTCGATGCTTCTAGGGAACTCAAGGGGTATGAAAAGAACTACCTTTCCCATGATTGTGAACTAGTCGCCATGGTATTTGCATTAAGGATTTGACATTATGACTTGTATGGGGTGCGTATTGGTATGTTCACCGATCATAGGACCTCCAATATGTCTTCACTAAAAAATATCTTAACTTGAGGCAAAGGAGATGGTTAGAACTTCTTAATGACTATGATATAAGTGTGCATTATCATCTGGGCAAGGCTAATGTGGTGGCGGAGGCTTTGAGTAAGGTGTCTATGGGTAGCCTAGCTCATGTTGATGGTGGTGATGGGGAGGTGGCTTGGGAGGTCCATCTTTTTGCTAGATTGAGATTTGGGTTGGGGGAAGTGGATAGTGGTGGTGTTCTTGTTGTTGATGGTTCTAAATCCTCACTGGTTGAGGAGGTGAAAGCTAAACAAGATCTTGACCCCTCCTTGTTAGAATTGAAGGCCTTGGTGAAATAGGACAAAGTCGAGGTTTTCACCCAAGGAGTAGATGGTGCTCTTAGATACAAAGGTAGGTTGTGTGTGCCTTGTGTTGATGGCTTGATAGAAAAGATCCTTCATGAGGCCCATAATTCGTCTTATTCTATTCACACCTGTTCTACAAAAATGTATAGAGATTTGAGGGAGGTGTATTGGTTGGGAGACATGAAGAGGGACATTGTCAAATTCGCTTCCGATTGTCATAGTTATCAACAAGTCAAAGCCAAATATCAAAGGCTGGGTGGCATAACCTAGGACATAGAGATTCCTACTTGGAAGTGGAGGTGATTAATATGGATTTTGTGGTTGGGTCGCCATTGACTAGAAAAGGTTTTGATTCTATTTGGGTTATGGTTGATAGGATGACAAAATCGGCTCACTTTCTATTGGTTAAGACCACAAACAATTCTGATGAGTATGCTAGGTTGTATATCCATTACTTGGTGAGATTGCACGGGTTCCTTTATCCATCATATCTATCATAACCAAGGTCTAGGGCCTAGACGTGACTGGTGAATTGGGAACCCGAATGAAACCTAAACAAGCGTCATAGCATATCATTACACATCCTTGGTCGTGGAAGAGATATAAAACAATATAAGAAACATGAACAAGGGGAGTTGAGAATAAGGGAAAGAGAGAGAGAGAGAGAGAGAGAGAGAGAGAGAGAGAGAGAGAGAGATTAATACTTAAATAACTTAGATGAG
>JAABOM020058849.1:0-13460 GCA_011800125.2 Solanum clarkiae
TTTTTTCTGTATTGTCACTGATTTATTTAAATTTATTTTTATAATTATTGAAAGATATATTTTGCTTATATTCTTAGTAATAAAATTAAAAAGTTTAAGATATATAAAATATACGTTGTAGATCCATGGGACTTACACCGCATGTCTAGGGACATGCATCTCACCCCATACTATATGAAACGCCTCATCACACGCACCCGCCTTTAAAAATGCTAAGTTTTTTGTTATAATGAAACTAACCATGTGGAGTCATTTTCTTGAGTAGAGCTTCCGCGAATAAGAAAAATCCTCCAAGGAATTTTATTTGATGTCAAAATTGCCAAGTTCTAGTAGATCTAAGTCATTCAATCTGTTTAAGGGATAATAATTTGAATCAATGAAACTATAAAAGAAATATTAGGTATATATATTCCTTTATATAGTTCGATGAAATTCGTAAAGAAGTCATTTTAATTCAACACATTGGAATGATATCCCTCATTGAAGTTCATTGAAGTGGCTGGTTAGACATTTGGAGATTGTTGTTTTTAGGATCAATATTTCTGCATAAGGACCATAGAGATGAATAATATTAGGAAAATTTGACAACAACTCAAATCATAAATGTCATAAGTAAGATATCTCATCTAACCTTTTTCATACTAGGATGCCTGTAGATGGCAGGCGAGATGTTTCTTAGTCAAATCCAACATACACCCTCTCCAGAACATGTCTAGGATAGGCTAAAATGGCATGGCAAGACATATAATGAGAACTCTATAGTAAAATTATGAACATTCAGAAAAATGTCTACTCAAGATTTTCCTTCACCAATGTTCTTGTTTTTTTTATCCTTCTTTGTTTTGGGAAAAAAACCAAGTCTTTATATACTTACCTCTTTCTCCTGACTCACGAAAAATCTCATCTAATTTCTTATCAAGATCTGGCATCATTGTATGCTCTGTTTTCTTTTATGGTCTTTCTATACTTACTTTCGAAATCAAAGAATGGTGCTCCTCTTTTTCTGAAGTATCACTACTTTTAACCTAGTGAAACAACTAAAGATTTGTTGGAAAATGATGAACTCTTAGGGTTGTTCCATATGGAGGAAAATATTTCTTGAAAATGGTTTTAATCTTTCTCATGTTTGGTTCGCTTAAAATGTTTTGAAAAATATTTTTCAAAATCAACTTATTTTCTTCAAATTAAAAGAAAATGTCTTTCCTCCAAAAAATAAGGACAACACTTCACAAAACTCTTCTCCAACCTCAAATTACAAACTTTTTCCTTACCCCCACTGAACCCCCACCAAACACTTAGCCCCACAAGTCCCACAAGCCCCACAAGTCCCACAAGCCCCACAAGCCCTGCACCCCCCAATAAAATAAAATTTTGTAAATTCTTTTTTAAAAAAAATTCAAATTTTAAATCTTTAATTTTTCCCAAACCTTATATCCTGACCCCCTTCCATCCCCAGCCCCACTAATAAGTGGTGTTGATTCTAGCTAGTCAGTAGCAGATTTTTCGGGGACTTGTGAGCATTTGACGTTCTGTGATCATTTCAGTCTCTTTCAGCACTTCCATCTTTTTCTTTTTTAGACTGTGTTCCTTTTGTATATGTTTATATAGTATTTTGGCCCAATTACATGATTTCTAGCTAATTGAGTTGAAACGCATTCTACTACTCTCCTTCCTTCTTTACAAGTCATGATATTAGATTTCTACTATTCAATTATTTTATGTAGGGTGTAATGATTATGGGGCACACACCCTACGTTACAACAATCCCTATGGCATGAAGTGTAATGATGATGGGGCGTACACCCCCACTTTACACAAATTAAGGAAATGATCTACTGTATGAGCATAAATCTATGAAGTATGATTTATGTCAAGATTACAAATTTATGACAAGTAAGAATTATGATTTATGACAAATATGATCTTATGTTTGTTATGTATTTAGTGAGATGTTAACTTAGCACCGAATGAGACTTGAGGTGGGGGCTCAACTTATGAGGTCCTTATATAAATTTTCTAAGTATCATAACTACATTGCCACCATGCGATTTATGTTTTTACCATTATAGATTTTCTAGTGGATCTACATAGCATATGACACTCTCTGAGAGGGGTAGGTGTTTTACCTTTTCAAGTAAGGCTCCCTTTTCTCCAATGTATGAGTAGACATCAGGAACCATGTTATAGATCGCATAATCTTATTGTTGGTTATGGTTACTTTCCATATGGTCATTGTTATTATTTATCGACTAGATAGCTTTTTTAGGCCATCCGTAGATTCCTGTTTACTCTTAGTCCATTTGTTTTTGGACACAGGCACTTCAGTTTATTTATTTTTATGATGTCCATTTCCTGGGGTTGCATGCTCTTGTGTTGGACATTTAGAGTTTTGGTATAATGACTTAAGGTTATAAGGAGTTTTTTTTCTACGCTATCTAGTTTGTTTGAGTTTATGAGAACTCAATGTTGAGTTATTAGTTTAACCTGTTTCAATATCTTAAATTACTAATTTCTTTTAGTGACTATGTGGATTGTAATAATAATTTTTTTCGAGAGAGTTAGAGTGGGTGCCACTCACGACCTAGTTCAGGGTCGTGACTTAGTTGGTGTCAGAGCCCTAAATTCATTGATCTTATTGAACTAAAAATCAGTCTATAGAGTCTTGTGGAACGGTACTGAGATGACTGTACTTTTCTTCAAAAGGCTATATGACTATAGGATATCTCTTTTATACTTTTCTTCAAAAGACTACACGACTTTAGGCAATATCTTTTATACTTTTTTCTTCTCTCCTCTTGTTGTGCTAAAACTTGATTCCAATTATTATTTGGTGATCTAAACTTATATCTAACCTCTTTCGCTCTTCTATCTGAAAATGGTTGATACGTGTTACAATGGAGTCAGGTCAGCAACTCCCACCAATGACCTAGCAAAGGAGCTAGCCACAAGAGGACAAGGGAGAGTATGAGCAAGGGGTAGAATAGAGGAATGGTAGCGCCTGCTAGAGGTGAGGCCCAAGTTACGAATGCACCTATAAGAGAGGCACCTCCTAAACCTCAGGGTGAGATAGAGGAGAATGTAGAGATTGAGTTTGAGGAGAATGCATAAATTGAGGAAGATGAACAAGCAGGGACTGCAGGAGTTCCCCTTTTAGACCCAACAATTTCCTAGCGAGTATTGACTTTTTTGAGTGGATTGGTAAGTTATGAAACCATTCCCATGGTGCCCGTCGGCCTAGCTCCAATCCCTCACATTGATTTTTCATCTTTTGGTTTAGTAATGTCTCTGGAGGTAATGATGGAAATGGTACTAGAATTAACGTCACAAGGAACATACTACATTTTTAGGAAGTTTTCCATTTCATCAATGAAACTCAAGACTGTAGGGCAGCATGTGAATTGGCACAATAAGAAGCCAAGTGAAATATTCCAACACAACAAAGCTAATTAACTTGATATACTAGATAACACATCATGTGCTGAGAAACAGCAAACCGAAGGGAAAAAGCATAGCAAATTGCTATGAGATTTATCAAAATCAAGTGGTAGGTTCTAAGAGAATGAGAAATACTAATGAGGAGGCACAAGTTAAAAGATGTGGTACTTCAGAAAGAGAAAAGAATCATTCTTTTCTTTCAAAATTAACTACAGAAAGACCACAAAATAAAAGACAGCACCTGCGATGGACACCATATCTTGATAAGAAATTAGATGAGGTTGTTCACGAGTTAGGATAAAAAGTTATGCATATAATGATTTAGTTCTTATTCCAACACAGAGAAATAGAAACAACAAGAACAGTAGTTAATGAAAACAGTAAGTTGACATTTTCTGATTGATCACAAATTTACTATTAAATTCTTATTATTTGTCTTATCATGTCGATTTAGCCCCTATAGACATGTTTGGGAGAGGATGTGTGCACCGGATTTGACTAAGAAGTAGCACACCTACTGTCTAAAGCTATCCGAGTATGAAAACAAGTAGAGAGGATATCCCAGTTATGACATTTATGATTCAAGGTTTTGTCAAATTTTCCTAATATTTTTCATCTTTATGGTCCTTATGTAGAAATTTATCTTGTAGACACTAGTATTGAGTTGTAAGATCTTACACTTTAATTTTCGGAATTATTTCATCTCAAAATTGTCAAGTTCTAGCAATTCAACCCATTCATTCCATCAGTTCCAGGAATAACCATTTGAACTCTATGAAGCTAAAGGAACTTCAGGTGGTTGAGGTATGTAGCTCCTTGAAATAATTCATTGAAATTCATAGAGAAGTTACTAGAATTCAACACATTTGAATGTTGTTCCTTATTGAAGTTCTTTGAAGTAGCTAGTTGAAAATTTGGAGCTTGTTGCTTTTGGGATTGGTATTTCTACATAAGGACCGTAACGATGAAAAATATTAGGAAAATTCGAAAAACCTTGAATCATAAATATCAAAACTAGGATATCCTGTCTACATTTTTCATACCTTGATACCTATAGATGGTAGGTGAGCTATTTCGTAGTCAAATCTGGCACACAAATCCTCACCGGAACATGTCTAGTAGGGGCTAAATTGACAGGATAAGACAAATAATAAGAATTCAATAGTAAATTTATGAACAATCAGAAAATGTCAACTTATTCATTAACTAATGTTCTTGTTGTTTCTACTTCTCTATGTTGGAATAGAAACTAAATCATTAAATGCTTATGTATTTATCCTAACTCCTGAACAACCTCGCCTAATTTCTTATCAAGATCTAGTGTCCATCAGCAATGCAGTGTTTTCTTTTGTGGTCTTTCTGTAGTAATTTTCGAAAGCAAAGAATGATCCTTCTCTTTTTTTGAAGTACCATGTCTTTTAACTTGTGCCTCCTCATTAGTATTTCTCATTCTCTTAGAACCTACTGCTTGATTCGGATAAATCTTAGAGCAACTTGCTATTCGTTTTCCCTTCTATATTGTAGTTTCTGAGTACAAGATGTGTTGTCCATTACATCAACTTGATAAGCCTTTTCGTGTTGGATTTTTTCATTTGGCTTCTTATTGTGCAAATTCATATACTGCCTTACATTCTTGAGTTTCATTGATTAAATGGAAAACTTCATAAAAATGTAGCATGTCCCTTGTGCCTTTGTTTCTACTACTGTTTTCATAGTCACGAACGGAGACGTCATTAAACCAAGAGATGAAAAACCAGGGTGAGTGATTGGAGCCAGAGTAACAGACACCTTTGGAATGGTTCCATAACTGGACAACCCTCTCAGAAAAGTCAATACTTGCTTGGAAAGTGTTGAGTCTAGAGGGGGAACTCCTGCAGATCCAGCTTGTGCATTTTCCTCAATTTTTGCATTCTCCTCAACCTCAATCTCTACATTCTTCTCTATCTCAACCTGAAGTGTAGGGGGGTCTCTCCTTTAGGTAATTCTAAGCTTGGGCCTCACCCCTGCGGGCACTACCCTTTCTCGATCTCGACCCCCTGCTCATCCTCTTCCTCATCCTCTTATCGCTTGCTCCTCTTATCATTTTTGTTTTGCTCTCTCAGAATCTTCATAGGCTAAAATGGATTTTGATACTTCCATCAATTGTGAGAAAACTAATTATGTAGATTTGCTCCAACCCATGTTGGCCTTAGAATTCTCTTGGTTGATCATGATACAAATTCTCTTTGGAAGCATAGTAATAATTCTTGAAGAACATTTTTTTAAAGGTACATTAATCTTATACTTCTTTAAGTTTTATTTCATATGTATTGAGCCTTTTCCCCTATTTCTTTTTGGATCTTCTAGCTAAAATCTGCGTTATAGTCTATTATTAAAAAAGTGAATTTCTGTAAAATTAATGATTGATTTTTTTGTTGTTATACATGGACTTATATTTTAAATTCAAATTTTTGGAGTAGATTTTAGTGTTGAAATTCGAAAAAGAAATTTATTTATCATTAATGTTATAGAAATTGACTTTTTTTTAATAATAGACTATAAGTATTGATTTTATCTAGAAGATCCAATAAAATAGTAAGGGGAAAAAGCTCAATACATTTGAGAGAACTTAAAGAAATATAATATTAATGTACCTTCAAAAGAATGTTTTTCAAGAATTGTTGCTACATTTGAAAGAGAATTTGTATCATGACCAACAGAGAATTCTAAGGCCAACATAGGGTGGAGAAACATCTACACAATTAGTTTTCTCACAATTGATGGAAGTATCAAAATTCATTTTTTAGCTTGTGAAGATTTTGAGAGAGCAAAACAAAAAGACGTATGAGTTTTTCTTCTCTTTCTTTGATTTCTCATTTTTTCTTTCTACCACCTTGTACTAAATGAAGGAGAAAATTTATCAAATTATTTAAATAGAGAAGGAAAATGTTAGATTTAGAAAATATTTGGAGTGTGACAATGGTGGTCAACACCATGAACATGCTGAGGGAGGTGCTATCAGTAAGAGCACCACTTTTTGTAGGAGGGAAATGCTGTTGGATTTTCATTTTGCAAGTACTTATGAATATAAATCTTTTCAGAAAGTTACCAGTTAAGGATAAAAGATAGTCGTCCTTGACAAGTACAAAACACCATACATGAGAATTAAATTTACATGTTCCACAGCATATTCAAATGATTTAGGGTTGACCATTTCACAATGTCTAGTATGGATGTAATGACGTGGCCCAACACAGATTTGTCCCTATAGGGGTGTATCTGCTCTTGGGCCTAGCCCATCATAGATCTGTCCCTCTGGACTCATCCTAAAAGGCGTCTCACAGTATATAGACAAATCCTTTACTTATATACGTAGCATCTCTCTTGTATTTTGCCAATGTGGGACTCCTCATCTCAAGATGGGTTGCTACATACACCCCCTCTATGGAATCAGCGTCCTCACTGAGGTTTACCCTACCGCATGGGATTCAGCAGACTCAGAGGTTCATCCCCTCTCACTGGGATTCACCTAAACTCAATTGAACTTTGACCCACATCGACAAAGCTAACACAAGAGTGGCTTTGGTACCACCTGGCCTAACACTGTGAAGTATTATCCGCTCTTGGATCTATCCCATCAAGGATTTGTCCCTTTCGCTCACCACAAAAACCATCTCACGGTATATAGACCAATCTTTTACTTATATACCCATTATCTCTTTTATGTTTTGCCGATGCACAAGATGGGTTGTTACAATGGATGCAAAAGAGAAGTGCAGAGAAATAGACTACCAGTTCAATATTTGACATCTGAAATATTTTTTAGTTGGTTAAAATACTATGCATGTGGTGAGAGCTTTTAGGTGTTGCAAATGGTATGAAATCAGGACTAAAAGATTGAGATTAGTGTTTTAGTACAGCAATTGATTATTCATACAGAAGTAACATAACACATAAAACAACATATGATATCGATATTCTTGACATAGATGGTGGTTTAACCTAGTCGGGTTCAATCCATTAAAGAAGAGACTAAAGAAATTCAAGCTGTTGTTGAAGGTTTCAAAATTACTCATTTCGATTTCCAATAAGAAACGCTACATTCATTGGCAAGCCACTAGAGTAGCTATACAGGAAGCTTGGTTAAGCTTTTAAGAATTTAAAATTCAATGGTGGTATCAATCTTTATTGTGGGATTCAATCTATTGAATGGTATATTTAAGAAAGGAGAACTAATTTGAGATGTCAAAGTCACCTAATAGAGATTCTTGGATAAACAAACAACAATAACATACCCGGTAGAATCCCACAAGTGGGGTCTGGGAAGGGTAAACAAAACCCGGTAATTCCCTTACATTGAACTCCTCGTTCTATCCAACCAAGGGAGCCCTCCATGTATGCTGACCTAACAACTACCTCACAGAGGTAGAGAGGTTGTTTCCTGGGAACCCTCGTCTCAAAAATCCTTAAGCTGAATAAAATGTATATGGAAAAAGAAAACAAAAAAGATACAATTGATTAAAATAAGAAATAACGAGAGATTGGAAGATATCACCTGGAGTCTGATCACAAAATTGTTGAATGTTGCTAGAAAAATACTGGCAAATAAAAATTGTAGAAGTCGGTGGAAAACATTGCCTGGATCTGCTTCTCGCGGACTATCTCGTCGTAAATTCACACTAGAATCTTGAGTAATGACGAACATTGCCGAGATCTGCTTCTCGCCGGACTATCTCATCGGAAATTCACACTAGAATCTTGAGTAATGACGTCACTGGTACTCTTTGCTGGAATGATATACTGAAGAAAAGTTGTTGGTTCGCTATACCTTACAAAATGGTTTTAGAAGATGGGGCTGTCAATGGATCGCCCCAAATCCTTTCTCCAATTTCTAGGGTTTTGCTTTGATGCAAACATGGACAAGTCAAGTGATTTTTGGATTTGAGAGATCGGATCAAGAGAGAGAGAGAAACCCAATTGCCGGAGACTCCTGTTCATCAAGGAAAAGATTTTCAGGACAACCGAGAAAATTGAGAATGAATGAAAAACAGCTGCTAGAAAATTCTAATGATGATGGATACGAGGAAAAAACGCTCAAAGTTCTTCTTACTCTATACTATGATAATATTCTGGCATCGTCAAGATTCTTGAAGATCGTTCTCTATGGGGAACCTCATAACACAAGCACCGACATCGAAGATCTGGATGCTTCAATTTCCTCTTTCTAGAATTGTCCATCTATTTCCCTTTTCCTAAATTGATTGTATTTTGTTATGCTATTTTGTCTAATTTCAGTCTCGGTTGTATGGGCTGAGCTATTTTATTTTTAAATAAAATGGCCCAATAGGTCTTTATTAAAAAACAAAGATGAATAGAAAGAGTAAGTCTTCTATTATAATCTAAAACATTACATGAAACACCTATTTATCCAAATAATGACTACCTTGAGAAATGGACATTGTTTCATGTAGCATGTTTTAGAAAAATCATGGAGGATGACAACTAGATATATAGATATTCAAAAACAAATGGAAAGTTTACAGAGCAGGCAACAATGTAAAGATTAACCTAAATTTACTCAACGCATTCTAACTTGCAACTTTTTGTATTTTTTTAAAAAACTTCCTATTTTTTCTCTGGTCATCTATAGTGAAACAATGTAACGAAGTTAAAATATATGTTCTACAAAGCAAGATATTAATGACCTCAAACTACCAGGATGAATACATTCCTAGTCATTTTATCAACTCAAATAATTGTTATAAAGTTTTGACGAAAAGAGCTTTTCCATTGACGGCAAAAGATTCCAGTGACCAATTTCTAAACCAAATTTTGTCGAGATTCAACGGATTCTAATGAAGCATTAAGAAAATACTTTTTAGTGAAATATAAAACAGGTTTTCATTTTGTTCTTCTTTTATTTCTTGTCCTAGGTTTTGAAAATTGATATATATTGTGAAAATAGGTCAATTTTCTTGAATTGGGTTACTGTTATTTGACTTGTTTGTTGTGAAATTGGATAGGTCTTCTCTTCTTTGAAATGTTTATTGTGAAAATATATCAAATTTCTTAAATTGCTTTGTTGATATTTAACTTGTTTATTATAAAATTAAATTGGTTTTCTCTTCTTTGACTTGTTTGTTGTGAAAATGTATCAATTTTCTTGAATTGAGTTGCTATTATTTAACTTGTTTATTGTGAAATTGAATTGTGCTTCTCTTTCTTTGCTTGTTTGTTGCATAAATACATCAATTTTCTTGAGTTGATTTGTTGACTGTTTATTGTGAAATTGAATTGAGTTTCTTTTCTTTGACTTGTTTATTGTGGGACACTTATTTTTAGAGAGCTTATTGAGTTTCCCACAATTATTGTTTTTTATTTCTCATTTTTGGGTATTGATTATTGTGCATTGTTCTACATTATATTTTACTATTCTATATACTATTCTATCATTGGATTGTTGCTCTATTTTGAGTTTTTGTATCTTCGTGATCTACTATAGTCTATCGAGTTATCTGTTCTTAGTTTAGTGGCGTCAGAGACTAATGGTAGACTAAGGTCATGTCTTTAGTTGGAGTCGAAGATGAGGGGCAGTAATGGTAACAGGGGGACAGGCTTAGTGAATTTAAGAGTAGGATCAAGGAACATAGGGTCACTTATAAAGAAGTCCACAGAGATAGTGAAGAGTCTTAACAGGAAATAGATTAATATAGCATGAGTTTAGGAGACTAGATGGGTAAGTACTAAATCTTGGAACGTGGATGGGTTTAAACTAAGGTACCCCAGAGTATCTAGGGGTAGAAATGGAGTCAGTATCCAGACGAGGACCTTATAGAGTATGTGGCTGAGATTAGGAGGATTAATGATAGGATGATGTTGATTAAACTTACTATCAGTAGATATATTATGAATGTTGTTAGTGCTTATGTGCTTCAAGTGGGACTAGATGAGGATGTTCAAAAGCTCTTTTGGGAGGATTTCGATGAGGTTGTGAGAGATATCCTAAACACCGAAAAGACCTTCATTGGAAGATATTTTAATGGACATATCGGTGCAACTTCTAGTGGTTATGAACAGGTTCAGGGAGGATTGGTATTGGGGGAAAGGAACAGAGGTGGGTTATCTCTCTTTGATTTTTCTAAAGTCTTTTAGTTGGTCATTGTTAACTCATGTTTTTTGAAGAGGGAAAATCACTTGGTTACCTTTCGTAGTATGGTAACTAAGTCTCAAATTGATTACTTACTCTTTTAGAAGGGTGATAGAGACCTTTGTAAGGATTGTAAGGTTATTTTGAGTGAAAATATTTCCACACAACATAGGCTTTTGGTAGTAGATTTAAAAATTAAGAGGGATAAGAGGAAGAAGGTCCTTTATGACTGATCGAGGATTAGATGAAGGGCTTGAATCCTCCCCTTTCGTAGGAGATAAGGCAGAAGTTGAGTATTATAGGGCTGGGAGTAATAGTGGGGATGTGAACAACATGTGGGACATAACTACTAGTTACATTAGAAAAGTATCTACCAAGGTACTAGGGGTATCGAGAAGGTCCTTTGGTGGAGGTTTAGGTGATTGGTGGTGGAATGGAGAAGTTCAAGGCAAAGTTGAAGATAAGAAGGTTTCTTATACAAAGTGGTTGGAGTGTGTGTATGAGGATAAAATGGAGGCTTAAGATATGTATAAGACAATGAAGACAGAAATGAAGTTGACGGTCATGAGTGCTAACACAACAACATTTAACTATTTGTATGTTGCATGGCCCATGATGAAGTTGCTAGGCTCATTACGGATGGGTTGGTATAATGTTTCGAGAAAGTTGGGTCAGATCCTCGAGAAGCACTGAAAATCATGGGCTAACACCAACGAAAAACTAGTGAAATTGCATGTTTCCTGTTGCTTCGCCCATAAAATCCTACTAGGAATCCTGTGGCTCCGCTAGGCCAACTACGCCTCTTGCTGGGCTCGTTGCGAATTGGTTGGTATAATTTTTTGAAAAAGTTGCCTCGGATCCCCAGGCAGCGCCACAAACCATTGGCTGAAACCAATGAAAAACTACTGAGATTGCCTTTTTGTTGTTGCTTGGACCATAAAATCCTATCAGGCGTCCTAAAGCATCGTTGTACCACTAGGGCCTCTTTCTATATTGTTACGAATAGGTGGACATAATTTTTTAGGAAAGTTGGCTAGCATCCCCGCGCAGCACCACAAACCATGAGCTGACAGCCATGGAAAACTTCCCAAGTCTCTTATTTCAAGTTGCTTGGCCAATAAAATCCTTTAAGGCATCCAGTGGAGCCCACTTGGGTCTCTTACCGAGATCATTACGGATGGGTCGGTGTGATATTTCAGGAACATTGGCTCGGATCTCTAGGTAGTGCCACAATGGTATTTAAAGTACAAGACATGACCGCATTTTACTTTACATAATCTACAAAGCCTCTAGATAAGAGAAAGTATCTGACAAGGGTCGGGACAGGCCCCGCCTCAACTATCTGTACATTATAAACATATAAGCTCTAGACATGCACAAAGCCCCAAAGTAACCTGGAGCTTGGCAACAGCGGCTGGATATCCTGTACTCCTACTTGGGAGATCTACTAGCACCTGTACCTGCAGCATGAAATACAGGTCCCCCGTAAGGAACGTCAGTACGAGATAATGTACTGAGTATGTCAGGCAGAATATACTGTATATAAAGTAACAAGTCAAATGAAACCATGCACCGGTATGAGATTTGGAACCACCTTTGGTTATACTGTGGAATCATGTACTTTATGTTCTTTATATTACTTTACCTTAAACAGCCAAAATCGCATGTTTCATGTCGTGGCGCAACCTATCCAACTAGCCTCTTGCTGGTCTCGTTATGAATGAGTCAGTATAATTTTTTTGGGAAGCTAGCGTGGATCCCCGGGCAGCACGATAAACCATGGGCTAACACCTACAAAAAACTCAGAAAATTGCTTGTTTCCTATTTCTTAACCCATAAAATCCTAGTAGGTATCCTATAACGCCGTTGGGCCTCTGGTTGATCTTGTTACGGAGAGGTCAGTGTAGTATTTTGGGAAAGTTGGTCCGGATCCCTGACAATGCCACAAGCTGTGGGCTATCATCCAAGAAAAATTGTCGAAATCGCCAGTTTCCTATTGTTTGGCTCATAAAATCCTACCATGCTTCCTAAGGCACAGCCAAGCCTCTTAACCTTCCTACTGGGCTCGTTACGAACAGTCTAGTGTAATTTTTCGAGAATGTTGGCCCGAATCCATGAGCAGTGCCACAAACTATGGGCTAACACCCACGAAAAATTGCTGAAATCACATGTTTCCTGTTGCTTGGCCTATAAAATCCTACTAGGCATCCTACGGTGCTGCAAGGCAAGATGGGCCTCTTGACGAACTCGTTACCGATGGGTTAGTGTAAATTTTTGGGAAAGTTGTCCCATATCCCTGAGGAACGCTACAAAACATGGGCTAACACCCATAAAAAATTACCTAAATTGCCTGTTTCTTGTTGATTGGCCCATAAAATCCTGCCAAACTTCCTGCGGTGCTGCAAGGCCACCTTGGCGTCTTACTATGTTCATTATGGACTAGTCGGTGTAATATTTTGGAAAGTTGGCCTGCATCCCAAGTAGCACCACAAACCGTGGGCTGACACCCACGAACAACTAACAAAATTGCTTGTTTCCTCTTCTTTGGCCCATAAAATCCTACCAGGCATCCTGTATCATCCCAAGGCCACCTGAGCCTCTTGCCGAGCTCGTTACGAGGAGGTCAATGTATTTTTCTGGGTAAGTTAGCTCGGGTCCCTGGGCAGCGCTACAAACCATGGGCTAACACTTATGAAAAAGTGCTGAAATCACCTGTTTCCTATTGCTTGGGCCATTAAATCATACCAGGCATCCTATGGCACCACGGGTCCACCTGTGCAGAAAATGCATGTCACAGAAATGAGGATGTTGAGGTGGATGTACGGCAATACCAGGAGTGACAGGGTGAGGAATGAGTGCGTTCGGGAGAAGCTTGAGGTGGCCCCGGTGGCCGAGAAGA
>JAABOM020058850.1:0-13459 GCA_011800125.2 Solanum clarkiae
AGATGAAGAAAACCCCAAAGAATTTGAAGAAGAGTTGAGTTCCTTTGCTCCTAAGTTGAAAATTCACAAGAGTTCCTCTGAGAGTAGTCTTTGAGAGAGTTCAAAATATGAGGAGTGAGTTTTGAATGTTTGAAATGGGGTTTAGGGGTTTAGATGGACATAGATAGCATAGGAATCCCCAAATGACCAATAGAAATAATTGAATTTATGAGAACGCCCTTAATGAGACGGAGCGAAAAATTTCCCGAAACTACCACACTTGAGGTCATACGGCTCGTGTGGCACTCTGTGATTCATGTGGAGTGCCTATAGGCCAATACTTTGATGAATTTCTAGAAATTGGAGCCATAACCCAACACTTAGAAATTTTTGCACAAGGTTCACCATTCGGACGACTTCATGGACTATGTGAAGCCACACGATTCTGTGGTTCTCTCGTCTAACCATAGTTAGGAAATTTTCATGGAAAACTTGCGAGACAGTGATTTATAGTTAGAAAAATTTTGCTCCAGAAGTTTCATGGAGGGCCTCACGACCCGTACCATGCTACACGATCCGTGTGACTTGGGCATGGCATGGAACTTAGCTTAAAAAGGCTTTCCCATGTTGTGTACAAGGCCACACGGCCAATCCTACGGTCAATAGCAAGCCGCACGATCTATGGCACTGTTCGTGCCCCTATACTTAGCCCCAACAATCTCCAAAACACAAAATCAAGGCCAAGTGTTTTGCCACTGAGGGTCACACTACCAATGCCAAGGTACACAGCTTGGGTAGCCCTCCTTGAGATGACACTTGGGTCTAAATTTTGTCCACAACGAATTTTTTCAAGATTCAATGATGTTGTATAACACGGGTCATTACAATACATGCTTAGAAGAGAGGCGTAAGACTTTCAAATTGTTTATATGCATTCTTAGGCTTAAAGGTCAAATCACATTCTTCATAATCATGCATAATAGGAAAAAGGCCAAAATATTCTTCATAAGTGCTCTTCATGCATAGGAGTATCTCCTTTTGAGCACCTTCTCGAGAAATGAGTATGGACTCTTGGGGATAGCCCACATCGTCTCAAACCTCAATTGATGCACCCTAAACATAGTGGTATAAACAACAATAATTTCTCATAGAGCCATAATCTTAGATATTTATGTGATCACATTCTTGTCATAACCAATATCATATCAAAATCATAAATATAAACATCATTGGGTCTTGACCCACTTCATAAATTTCATAAAAATCATAGTCATGTATACAAATGTCATGAATGAAATAAGAATAGCATGAATAATGGAGATTAAAACTTATATCAACAATACATTATGAAATTCAAGTAAAAATATAAGTAAAATTTACATTTAAATCATAATATAGATTATTCATGCACAAATCTAGCTTTAAAGGAGACATGCACTTTCATAACTTCATAACTTCAATGCATTTCATCATACTAGGGCTTAATTCACTTTAAAATTAATAAATAAACATAGCTCATAAATCAATTGAATTTAATAAATAATATTAAAAATTCATATTTAAAGTAAGCTAAAATCTGTGAAAATAACTTTAAAAGAGTTTGGGTCATCTTGGTTGAAAGGGACCAAGAATCAAACCGACATACCTTAGCTAATGAAGACGATTCAAGAAGAAATTTGGTGAAGAAAAAGCCTTTCCTTGATCCCAAAGCTTAAGACCCACAAGAGTTCTTTGAAAGAGATTTGAGAGAATTTTCAAATATGAGGAATGAATTTGAATGTTAGGAATAGAGTTTAGGTCATTAAAAAGTCTTTAGGTAGCATAGAAAGTCACAAGAGACCCTTAGAATAAACCATAATTACGAAAATGCCATTAATAAAATGAGTTGAAAAATTGAACGTCGTCTCTTCAAGGGAGGCTATATGGTCCGTGACACACCACATGGACCGTATAATTTCTGTGAACCAACACTTAGAAAAATTATACTTGACGAAGGTTCAGAACAGTAATCTCATACTTAGAAAAATTTGACGAAATCATCTATAGGGGGAGTCACACGAGCCTTGTGAAGCCACACAGGTCGTGTACCCATCCTTGTCCCCCTACTTAGAAAAATATCACGATAAAGTTCCTAGATGGTGATTTAACACTTAGAAAAATTTCACACCAGAAGCCAGATGGGAGGCCTCACGGGCCAGGTCACCTCACACGGGCTATGTACTTGGCCTTGTGACTTTACTCGTCCCCAAAACTATGAATTTTCAAACAAAGGCCACCATACGATCCATGAGGTGTCACACGGGCCATGAGGGATCCATGTGTGGTGTGCCTTAATTTGAAACTCCACGTTTAAGAGCCAAACACTCTTACAAGGCCAAGGATCACTCCATCGAGGCTCACACGGGTCGTGTGACCTCACACAGACCGTGAGAGCTCCCATGGAGCGTCACCTTGGCCCAAAACTTCCCAAAGCTGAAATTTCTAAGCTCCAACGAGGTCGTACAATGTATGGGTCCTTACATTAACATCCCTTCGAGTACATACCTAATTCTTTATTTCTTTTTCATCAATAGTAATGGTGTCTCTCTGCCTTGTCTCCACCTTTTCAATGAGCTTATTAAGTATAACTCACACCAATCAAGTTTGGGTAATGCCTAAACTTTTTGGTCAAGTCTATGTTGGTTATCATATCTCCTGGATTATCATGTGCAGACACCTTCTTCACATTAAAAATCCCTTTAGACATAATATTGTTAGGACCTTTTGCAGGTACAACTATGTTGTTTTGATGATGAAAAACAGAACCAGAAGGCCACCATACCAGCATTAAGAAAACTGAATCCAACCAGGAGTAGTAGAATTGTATAAGGAGACAGTATAGGCTTAGCACCTGTCATATCAAATCTCTTGGTTGGTCGATCACTCTGATCATCACCATTATAATCTTGATTAGTGGCTTACACTCAGGGTCGTTTCAACAAGTTTGGGGGCCTAAAGCCAAACTTCATAGAGAAGCCTCATATATAAATTAAATTATTATAACATACTAAGTGTAGTCCTACAAATGAGTTCTGAAAGTAGGATATACGCGGACATTACGAAGTTAGAATATAAACAATAAAACTTTCCAATGAAAGACATATAAAAGAGTTAGAATAGTAAAACCTAACTCAAAAAATTTGAAAAGTTTATATTATGATATTGAAATAGTGTTGTGCGGAATAAGTTAATATAGTAATATTAAAGTAGTGTTGATTAATTTTACTGATTGAAATTTGAAGAAGATACAAAAATAAATAAATTTGATTTTTTTATAAACACATAAGAGTAGATTTTTATAATGTAGAAAGTTTGACCGTTTAAAAGACTTAAGAATATTGAATAATGCGATAATAAAAATATTGAAAGGGAAATTAAAAAATAAATTGGAAGAATAAATAGTATTTAAGATTTTATTAACAATATATGAATATTTATTTTCCTTAAAATGTATATATATGTTCCTTTCCCTTAAAAAAGTAAATATATATAAGAATAATAATATTGGTTTATGATAGCATTCATAATATAAATGAGGTAATAAAATAGATAGCTACAAAAGAAATGATGCTATAATTAAATAATAACTATTTTATTTCTCAATTTTAAAGCGATCTTTGTATTGTATTTTCTATTCGTTTTTTTTTTAAATTATCAATACATGAAACTCTTTTGACAATATTACATATATATACATCTTTGGGAGAAAGTAGGCGCCCAAAAAAATTAGGGCCCCAAGCGATTGCTTTAATGGCCTTATAGTCGAGGCAGCCCAATGGGATTTACTCTTCTGGATTACCGATGGATGTGGAAACTTGATAGGAATGGACGATACACCATCAAAAGTGGGTATTCGAAGTTGCACAAGGCTAACACACCTAACCCAAAAAGTGAGAGCTTTTAATGATGTTTTTCTAGCGGGTGATAACTTGATGAATGAGAAGATTCTTCAATTCGGCGTATACGTTGCATGCCTCCAAGGGATAAAATCAATACTTCACTATTTAGTCGAGTGCAATGTGGCAAAACAAGTTTGGCTAAAACCATCATTGGGATGGTGACAATCTGGGTCATTACTGTTGAATTGGCTCAAGTTCTGGATAAATATCGTGAATTTGGAATGCTAGAAACAACCTTGTCTGGAAGGAA
Organism: Solanum clarkiae; assembly: GCA_011800125.2. Classification (NCBI taxonomy): domain Eukaryota; kingdom Viridiplantae; phylum Streptophyta; class Magnoliopsida; order Solanales; family Solanaceae; genus Solanum; species Solanum clarkiae. The sequence continues at coordinate 4,168 of JAABOM020058850.1, forward strand.
AGATCTCTGCGATCTAAAATTGTTATCCCAAAGGCAATTTGATTTTGACATAATTAGACTAAGGAAAGAATGTCAACCTCTAGTTCTATTGCAATAGAAACTGGCACTGCACCAAAATAGTATCCTCCTGGTGAGAGTATACTTAAATGCAATATAAATGCTTCTTGAGATCTTGGTTCGAGAATAATTGGGATTAGTACACTAATCTGGAGTTCTCATGCAAATATCCCTTGACACAAGGGATTTGTTCTTCCCTTTTTGCACTACTGCTTGATCCCTTTTGAATCTTGCATACAAATCATCAAAATAACCCTAACATTTCTTACTAATTCGGGTTTTTAATCATTTTGGAATTTGTTATGAAAATTCACCTCCCATATTATAAAAACAAAAAAAGAAATAATAGGTGTAACACTATTAATATTGTTCTATTGTAATGACCAAATGAACACAATCCAATCCCCTTTCTTGTTTTTCTTAAATTTTAATCATAAATTTTTGTTCAAATTTATATGTGTGTGTATGAGTCCCTCATTGGGATGTTCATAATTAAAGTGTTTTTCTATGCCGAGTTATTATTTTTTTTACTCAAAGTAGTTATAAAAATTTATACAAATATCAATGACATTCATAACAAAGCTAGGGTTAGACATCTGGTATTCAGCTCGAGATTTCGAATTCAATAATTAGTAGTTAAAGAAGATACCATATATCAACTTTTTAGATTTTGATTTGGTAATTCAATTAATCAAACATTAGTTAGGTATGGTACTCAGTAATATCGTACTGAAATTATAGACGATAGTATTACAAAGTTAATACTATCATTCCAATTATTTTTATTTTTCTATGTGGAGGCATGATATAATAGAAAATCACATAGAAGACATCCAGAAAAAGTAAATTGATATAACTAAAATACATATGTGTTTCTAGATATCATACCGAATACTGAGTACCAAAGAGTAAATAACCGAATACCGGATAATCAAAAATTTTTGTTTTGGTTTGATAATTTGATTTTTTAGTATTTTATTCCTAGTCCTAAATAAAGTTATAATTAAATGTGATTTTGAAACTAAAATGGGTTCCATAATTAGGAAAAAGTTGTACAGTAATAAAAACAAGGAGGAACAAAGCAAACGTATTTTTTTTTCCAAATATTCCTTTGCTAGAGTAAACACGTTTGTTCACTCTTGGAATTCATGTGACACCATTGGAAAGTTTAATCTTCTTTTATTTTTTTCTAAAGATTCCTTTGTGGAGTAAACATGCCTATTCACTCCTGAAATTCATGTGACGCCATTGGAAGTTTAATCTTTATATCATCTCTGATTTTACAGTTCCAAGAATTCACAGCTTTCAATTCTTAATTTTTCGAAAGAAAAAAGTTTTTTGTTCATGTTAGTGTTTATAAAAAAGAGGCTCAGTCATTAAGATACATTTATTCTTTGCATTTTAATTGATAATGAAAATTAAAATGTTTTGATTTTAATTTTGTATTTTAATTTCAGATGGATTTAGGGGATGGTGTTGTTTCGAAGAGGAGGACTAGACAATAATCTTTAAAACATATACTCGGGTTGATTGAGAAGAGGAACAGGTTGAATCAAAGTGGTAGTTCTAGGAATGTTAGTTGTGGAAGGAAGAGAAAATTGGTGGAGCCTTCTGGAGGTGAAAAGATAAACGTGGAAAACAATTGGAGGAGGAAGTTCAGTCCAAGAACTTGTGAATCTTTCATGAATCAGCCTAATGAAATATATGATGATGATGGTTCGGAGGAGGAGGGGAGTGATCCTGATGTTATTATCATTGGGGAGGAGGCTGCTCCTATGTTGAATGCAACAGATGAGGTCATTTTTTCTACCTCAAGCATGTGTAGGGTTTCAAATTCTAAGTTGGAATCCAAAGCTTCAATTGATGATGTAAGATGTGATTTTGGTGACGAGGGAATAGAACATGATGATGTAAGCTGCCGAAAAGAGAATGACGAAGGAAAAAAGGAGTCGAATCGTGGGATAGTACCTCGGCTTGTTTTTTAGGGTGAAAAGCACAACATACGCCGAGTATATTTTCTTCGCCCACTCTCACTTTCCAAGTCGAAAAAGAAGAATTTAAATAAAGAAAGTTGTAGCAGCCCTATTCTTCTTGGTGAGGATGAGGAGTCTGATGATGATTCAAATTCCTCATCTGAAGAGAACTACAAGGTGAAAACTATTGTTGTTCAAAAGGATGCTCTTGAACAGTCAAAATTCTCGTCTGAAGAGGACTGCAAGGTGAAAACTGTTGTTCAAAAGGATGTTGTTAAAAAGGATGCTCTTGAAGAGTCTGAGTTTCTCAAGTTTTTATCTTGTAATTCGACTTCTTTATTTATTGTACTTTGTCATGTAATCTTGACTTTCATCATACTGGTGCATACTAGATGCACAGAAGATAGTGGAAAAAGGAAATTGCTAATCTGATCTGAGCTTGAACTGAGTACTTCAAGTCTTTACTGGCATTTTTATCTTGTAATCTGATCCTTAGTTACAATGCAAAATTTATTGATTGTGCTTTACCTTTGTATTGTTCCTTTATCTTGTAATCCGATTTCTTTATTTATTGTGCTTTATCTTGAATCTTAACTTTCATCAACACTGGTGCAACAACCTTCAAGTCAATACTGAATCAAAAGCTTCATACTAGAATCACTATACACACCTCATGATAGATTTAATTTTCAACTAACCACTGGTCTATCAAAATGATTCAATTTTCTAAAGCCTAAAGTGGCTATATCATCATTCACAGGTGCAACAACCTTCAGGTTCTTTAAAACGAATCTATTCTTTCTTTTCAATACACTGAAACAATTTGAAGATTGAATAGGATTATAATTTGGAACAGAGGCATCCCCCGAATCCATCAGATTGCACCACCATTAGTACGCTATAGTATCACACTATTCTTTGAACATTCCATAAATATAAGTTTCATTCCCTAAAGTGCATATTTTTTCAGGCATTTGGTGTTGAGTTTCCTTAGGGTGTGTTTAGGAATCATTTTTTGTTTATTAGATTGTATAATTATTAAGATAGTAATTAAAAAATCTAGTACAGTATCATGTATTATAGAAATAATTAAAACTTTTTGTTTGCAATAATATAATTACTTTGCGATTCACATGTCATGTTTGCTTTTTACTAATGTAATGAGAGAATTGCATATTTTTTTTATTTTTAAATAAAAATTAATTATAAATTCAAAAAATTAGTTGACTAAGTAAATACATTTTAATGTGTGACAAACTATCTAGTTTTTCTCTCCCTCCCCTAGACTTTAGTCCCAGTTCTCCTGATTAGGAAAAAAATAACTTCTTGTTTAAGTCTTTATATTTAACTACTCAACTTTTCACTTTCACTGTAATCTATTTTCTTCATTTTTTCCTTGCGAGAAAGACAAAAGTTTTTTGTTCTAACTCTTTGTATTCAACTACTACCACAATCTTAAGGTAATTCATCGCTTCTCTCTTCAACTTTGGACTTGATTTCTTAACTTTCCATTGTCACATGCTTTCTCCTCCTTCGCCTCCATTCGATTTCTGTATTTGCTTTTAGATTATTCGCCTATATTTACCTTTAAACGTTTTTAAATAGGATGCTAAAGTTGAAATCTGAGCGGAATTCAAATTAGGGCTAAAAATCGCAGTATGATAGAGAATCATTAGAAGATAACAATTGAATGTGTCTGATAAGATCAGTCACAAATTAAAAAAAAAAAAACAAATAAAAATCATCTACTTTCAGATCAGTTATTCAGAAAAAATCCTCCTTTTCTTCCTCTTTTTCTCTCCCTTTTAATTTCCTCTAGTATGAGTTTTGTCAAAACCAAACCAGAAAAACAAAAGAAAGATCACCATGAACTTATTACTAAAACAAAATTGGGAAATAAATAAATGGAAAGCAAGAAAATTGTGATTTGGGAGTTTCCACTTGAAGTAAACAATGACTATAAAGACGATGAGATAAAAAGAGTACAGGATTTGTAGAACATCAAATGGAGTGAATTCCATACGATTAGCAATTTTTCAGGATCAATTCTTAATATCTCGATGGTAACACTTGGTTTCATTTGTTGCAGGTTATGGTAAGCGAGACAAAGATATTAGTAATTATTATCGAGTTTATTATAGGTGGAGAGTTGTCACTCCCCGAGAAGGGACCCTTGGCGTGATCGGCACTCAGAAACCATTGTTGGCTCCCAAGCGAACCACTTGGCCTTATCAAATTCATTCAATCAACGAAAGACTTAAAATAAAGAGAAAATAAGATGGACAAATCAAACATGGACTAATGAACATGCATACATGGGATTGACAAAGCTATAGCAAAAGTTGATTGGGTGATCAAGACGCCAGACCTGCAAGCTCTTGCCATGGATCCATTATTCTCAGATCACTCCCCTATAAGCTCGAAAATAGAGGAACAAGAAGACACAAGGAAGAAGCCTTTCAGATTTTATAATTGCTTAGCACAGCATCTAGATTTTATGAGGAAAATACAAGAAAGCTGGCAAATACAAGGAAATAGCATGAAGGTAATACGGAGTAACTTGAAGTTGGTGAAAAAAGAGACGCAGAAGCTGAATAATAAAGAATTCATAGATGTGTCTGAGAAGGTTTAAAGGTTGAGACATGAAGTTAGTGAGAAACAAAGACAAATGAGAATTGTTCCAATCCCACAAGAAATAAGGAGGAGGAAAAGAGACTGAGACAAGACCTGAATAAGTGGAATCTGATTGAGGAAAATCCAGGATACAATGGCTCAAGCAGGGAGATGCAAACACTGCCTACTTCTTTGCAAGTATGAAAGGAAGAAAGACCCAAAACCAGATTACAATGCTAGTACAGGAAGATGGGACTATTATTAGAGAACAAGAGGCAATCAAAAAGGAAGCTGTGGGATTCTATAAGAAAATACTGGACAAAACAATAGCCACATGCTTGTTGCAAAGAAAGAAGTACTCAAAGCAGGATCTGTGTTTACCAGAGAACAACAACTTCAACTGATACAACCTTTCACTAGAGATAATACGAAACAAAGCACTGAAGAGTATTGGGGACTCAAAGGCTCCAGCAGAAGATGGTTTCAACTCATATTTCTTTAAACAAGCCTGGCCAAGCATAGGAAAAAAAAGTAACAACAGCAGTCCTGGATTTCTTTCAAACAGGTGAAATGTATGCTCCAATCACTAGGACTTATGTCACTCTCATCCCCAAAACAAAACACACTATAATTATTATGGACTACATACCTATCTCTTGTTGTACTACAATATATAAGATAAATTTCCAAAATGATCACAAGCAGGCTTCAAGGTGCTATGGATTATCTGGTGGACCAAAGCCAAGCAGCATTTGTTCCTGGAAGAATGTTGACTGAAAATGTGATTTTAAGTCATAAGCTAATCAAAGGTTATGGTAGAAAAGGAATATCACCAAGATGTATGTTCAAAATAGGTATGCAAAAGGCATTTCTGGAAGAGGTGTTAGCTGGGATGCAGATACCACATAAATTCATAGTAAGGATTATGAGCGGTGTGAGATTAGTAACCTATTATATCATAATAAATGGAAGTCCTAGTCCAGCTTTCAAAGCCAAAAGTGGGGTCAGACAAGGAGATACTATGTCTTCTTATTTGTTTGTGCTAGTTATGGACTATCTAACCAGGATGTTAACAACCTTGAGGGGCAACAGAAGCTTTAAATACCACCCCAGATGCCACAAGAAACATATCATACAGTTAAGCTTTGCAGATGATCTTCTTTTATTCAGCAAGGGGATGTATCATCAACTACACAAGTGTATGAGATATTTTGAAATGACCCAAAAAAGTGTCCGAAAATGTGCCTCAGAAGTGCCTGAATTCGTAATTTCCATATATCTCAAAATCCATGCGCGATATCGCAAAATCCGACTTTATATTCTTGTTCAGGGGGAAAATTGAGTGAAAAATGGGTATAACCCGAATTTTAGAAGACCCATAGCGAAAAATGAATTTCACCAATTTTGCAAATCCAGTAGCAGTCCGTGACTGCTGTGCGATGTAGACCTGTCGCGGAGCAGTGCATTTTGTTGCCAGTTTTCTAATCTCGGTCCAAGGCTTTGGGGTCTTGGGCCTAAGTCTTCCCATGCATAAAAATATCTATACCTAGCCATATTTCACCTTCATATCATACAAGACATTCTCCAATACTCTCTCAAACACTTGGAAAAATATTTCACTCAAAATTCCAATGCCAAAACTCATTCCAGATCTTAAGGATTTCATTCAAGCTTCAAGTCACCATTCCAATCTTCATTAAGGAATTCTCCAAAGTTAAGGTATGTGGGTTTCAACCATTGGGTCCTTTCACCCATGGTACCCAAGCTTCCTTTTTACATAATTCTCATGTTTCGAAGTTGATTTACTTATGGATCTTATTTACTATGAATTTGACTATGAACTATGTTAGGGTTTCATAAAAGTGTGACTGTTTAAGTATGTTTTGGGCCATGAATCTTTGATCTATATTGAGATTTGATGAAGGGTTTTAATGTATATTGCATGAGGGTATTACCAAGTATTGGTGGGGGGTTTTACATTGATTTTTCTTGCATGATTTCACTCTTGAATTGCATGATTTTGTACTAGCATTGCACACCCACTAAGTGTTTGATAAAATGTTCGGTTAATATATCTTGAGTTGTTGAAGTTCTAATGCTTGGCATATGAGTTAAGTGATTTTATAATGATGAAAGAATGGTATATATGTGTTGATTTCATAATATGTATCTATAGTGTTGTGAGTTGACCATAACCAATTGAGAGGTTGATACCTCAATCACCTCGAATGGGAGTGGTAAGCCAGCAACCAATTGAGAGATTGATACCTCAATCATTTTCGGCGGAGGCTGGTCATATCTGTCAATCAATTGAGGGGTTGATACCTCAATCGCCTCGAATGGGTGTGGTAAGCCATCAACCAATTAAGGGGTTGATACCCCAATCACTTCCGATGGAGGATGGTCATGTCCATCAACCAATTGAGGGGTTGATTCCTCAATCACTTCTAAGGAATGGTCTACCTTAGATACCAAGTACTAAGTTTGCTTAGTCTATGATGATGGTCTCTTCCTTCATATCTAATAGGTTCTATATAAGCATGTTTTACTTCAAGCACCACTCATGCATGTCATATTGCTATATGCTCATTTATTGCCTAATTATGCATTTTGATTATGTTGCCTATCTCTTATTGCATTGCATCCTGCATACTTACCACATTCAAACGTGCTAATGCATACTCTATGCCTACATAATATTACCATGTAAGAACCGGAGCTCCTCGTGATCATCCTCATCCTCCCCGCGGTTACTACTATCTCTACAAAGCAAGTTGGTGAGTCTTCAATTTCAGGGACAATGTCTTTGATCTTATTCTACGTATAAAGACTCTCCTTCCTTTATTGTATGCTTTGACTATGAGGGTGAGCCCAGTTGCTTGTCTTGGCCCCCGCTAAGTTCTATGTTTATAGGTGCTGTTGGACAAGTTATGTAATGATGTTATAAGCTTAACTCTCTTTAACTCTTTTGATGTTTTATGAAATGAAGGACTTTCCTTAGTCCATATGCCCTTATTTCTATTCTTTCATTGTTGTCTAATTGCTTTCGCGACCAAGGATGTGTAATGATATGTTAAGAGGCTTGATTGGGGTCCCTTCGGGTTCCCCATTCATCGTGTCACGTCTAGGTCCTAGGCTTGGGTCGTGACATATTTCAACAATTCTCACAGGCTTCACGACTTATAGCTAATCAGACAAAAAGCTGCATCTATTTTGGAGGAGTATCAAAAAGTGTTCAGAGTCAAATACTGCAGCACACAGGCTTCACAAAAGGATAACTACTTTTCAGGTACCTTGGAGTGCCTCTAAGCTCCAAGAAACTCTCAGTAGGATAGTGTCAGCCTCTAATAGACAAGATGGTGGGAAGAATCACAAGATGGACAACCAAGTTTCTTTCATATGCATGAATATTGCAACTAGTTAACAGTGTGTTGAATGCTATGCAAACTTTCTGGGCCCAAGTGTTTGTAATGCCTAAGAAGATTATTCAAGTGGTAGAGATAATGTGCAAACTATTTCTATGGAATGGGAGATACAAAACAAAAGCATTGATAGCATCGGATACACTCTGCTGGCCTAAGGTAGCTGGAGGACACAACATTACAGATATATACATGTGGAACAAGGCTGCTATAATTGAACACCTATGGAACCTAAACAAGAAAAAAGACAAGCTATGGATCTTATGGGTACATGCTTACTACATCAAAGGCAGGAAATCATGGCAGGTAATTAACAATCAGGCATCTTGGATTGTAAGGAAAATAATACATGCAGGGCAATGGCTTGAGGAAAGAGGCTTATCTTTAACGGACATACTGGAAGTAGAAGAATTCGGCATTAAAAAGTGTACAAGGACATAAGAAGAGAATTTACTAAAGTGCCATGGAGAAGATTGACTTGCAATAATCTAGGCAGCCCATCTTCTTCGACTGTTCATTCACTGGAAAAATATGGAGGGCACTGCAAGGCTGGATGTCTATCAACAAAAGAGCCACATGATGGAGTGAAGAAGTACAATGGGCTGCGGATCATGCTACAAACAAAATAGCTCAGGCACTTATACACAAAATCACACTAGCAGCAGCACTATACTACATATGGCAACAGAGGAACTGTAGAATATTTCAACACAAGGAAAGGACTAGGGAGATGATGGTAAGAATGGTTATACAAGATATTCATAGTAGAACTAGTATGTTTCCTAGACTGGCAGGCACTATGCATAGATTAAACTTTTACCTAAGGGGTCGTTTGGTACATCGATAAAGAAAAATAATCTGGGTATAACTTTTTAGGGGCCTTTAATTGCCTATTTGGTTGCACAGGGTGGGATAATTTATCCCAGGACTAGCAGTTAGTCCTGAGATAAGTTATCCTCTCCTGTGGTGAAATAATAATCTCAGAATAATTTATCCTGGGACAAGATATGTGAAATAATAAAGATATCCCTCTCAAAATCATTTTTATACACCAATTTTACATTTTATGTATATTAACATATTTTTTTAATAATGTATATAATAATATTCACTACTTTAATTCATTGTTATTTTTATCTATTTTTTGTTAAAAAAATTATATTTTGTAAATACAATTTCTATGTATGAATATATTATAAGTTGAATTCATTTGTCCAATACTTATAT
>JAABOM020058851.1:0-13458 GCA_011800125.2 Solanum clarkiae
GTACATCCGACCCCCCCTCACCCCGCAATAAGCGGGAGCCTTTTGAGGCACTGGGGTATGTTGTTGTTGTTGTTGTTTAATTTTAAATGACCGAATTAATATTTTCTTGTTGACATATTTAAATTGTAACAAAATAATTAAAAGATACCCAAAATACAGTAATAAAAATAATAAAATAAAAGATAAAAATGAAAAATAAAATCCAAAAGTTGAAATGATCAAACCTAATGAAAAAATTGAAGACTAGATTCCAAGATGTATTATAATTGATTCTTTAAAATACTTGCATCAAAGCTTAAAATTTGAGAAAGAACAACAAATTGTACACAAACACTTACAGTATTTTCTTACTCTCTTTTGTTAGAATATAATAATATAACTCAATGATTTATCTTTGAGCAATGAAAATATGGAGGAAGTAAGAAAACATTTACCAACTTTGAATATAAAGTCTAAAGATGTCTTATGGAAGAAGAGTTAAAAAGAAAACTTACTATTAAATAAATAAGAAGAAAGAGTGTATTGGTAAATTAAAAAAAAAAGTAGCATTAGAGAAAGAGTGAAAAATCTTCCAACACTTTTCAAGAAGTGAAAAATCTTCCAACAATTTCCAAGAAGTGAAAAAGGTCAAAAGTAAATGTATAATCTAACTTTTCCTATATAAATTATCTTTCTACTTAATAATTTGAAAGCTAAAAAATCTACTCTAGTCTCTATATATAGGTAATAATTGCTAAAAAGGAGCCTCCAAAATTAGGGACCTAAAACTATTGCTTCATTTGCTTCACCCAAGAGCCGACCCTGATGATAAGCAAACTAAAAATCAATATCTGAGAATTATGTGGTTCCATGTAACTAATCAAATAGATCATCTATAAGAGGAAACCGTTACTTATTGTATATCGTTACATTATTCAACCCTTTTGTAGTCAATATATATTTCTAATTACCCGATCCCCTTTTTTTCCATCAAGGTATTTGTGCACAATTGAATTTTATAAAATCCTTTTCAGTAGGCCCACCAGCTATCTCTTACCTCTCTTTACTCCATTTATGTCATATGATATGGAGGTACTAATATGAACTAGGTGTTAGACACCAAGTTATTATTAAAAAAAAATCTACTTCTTGTATGAATGGTAGTCGTGAAAAATTCATAAAAAAAAATATATACATCATCTAATCCTCTTATTAACTATGCTTTTCCAACAATATGTATGATTTATTTCATGTCTTACCATAGATAAGAGAGCATACCACTTCTTTCACCATAGGAAAGAAGTGTATGAATTATTTTTTTATCGCTAAGTTGTCCTAAATAAAAAATATTCCTCCATTCTTGGAGCTCCATTTTTCTCGTCTTCTTCCTTTGAAAAAAATTGATTAATTGATTTTATCAAACAACTATCTTCTCGGGAAGTTTGGAACATTTTGAGAAGAAAATAATTCATTCATATCCAAACGACATATTAAAAGTTAATCATATAAATACAATCAGATTAGTCAGGTTATCTTTTCTCTCAGCTTAAATCTGACAATCTTTGTCTAACTGTCCAGCAAAATAATATTCTCAAGAAAAAATAGTTATAATATACAAATTGAAATAAGAAGGAGAAATATAAAAATCACCATAAACTTGAGTGTAATCGAAATCAAACACAAGTCATTACTACTCAAACTCAAACATCGAATCCCATATTTTTTTAACATATTACTCTTTTGATTGTTTTTATTTTTTCAAACACAAAACTATTATTCGCTCATGCTTTGATGTAGGCAAGCTTCTTGCAATTATGCCTTACACAATTGTAATATTTTCTATCTATAGAAATTCACAATACTGAATAGTGAAAGCTCTTTTGAATATTTATATTCTAATTTTCAACTCAAAGTGTATATCTTCATACTCACACGAACACGCCAAAATGATGAAGATGAAAAAAAATACAGAAAGAAGAAATGGAAGTAACTTACCTTTCAATTTTTAATGAAGCGGTGAAAAAAATTATAAAATGGAAAAGATTTTTGGTAGTATGAGAAGAAAAAATTGAGCTAGATTTATCAAAATGAAAGAGAAGGCCACATATAGGGGTGTCAAATGGGCGGGTTTGCGCTGAAATTGGAGAGGTTAAAATGGGCTGCATCAAATATCGGGTTGGGTCTTGACCCATCCAAATGTACTTTGGGCTCAAATGGGCTAAAGTTCGGGTTGTGTCATGACCCGCCCAATTTAACCCGCTTAATTTAAGACTAGTATTGAACAAACAAAACAAATGATACATTGGGCTAAAGTGAGAATCTTATCGGGTTCAACTCATAATTATTTTATAATGGGTTAAATTGTATTAGATTGAAAATTAGCCCAATTCTAAATCATGCTGAACCCAACCCGTAAAATTATAGGCAGGTTGGGCAGGTTATTTATGTTTGGACTTATGTTGCCACCTCTAGCCACATATGATGCATAGAAACACATGGAATAAGTGAAAAAATACTTGATATATTCATTGGGACATGTGTCACTATATATAGAAATAGGTGTAACAATACATGATACATACATTAGGACATATATCATTATCATTATACATAGAAATGAGTCTAATGATATAAAACAGGTCATACGTGTGTGTTGATTTTATCAAAATGCCCTTCATAACACTAAAGGGACGTTTGATAGGAGGTATTAGGAGAAAATAATCCATGTATTAAGTATGATATTAGTTAATACTATGTTCGGTGGGATTTATGGACCATCTATAACTAATCCATGGTATTAGTTAATACCACATACATGGTATTAGCTAACATCTCCCATTTGGTGGTATTAGCTAATACTTTAGATATATACCATGAGATTAAATACGCAAAGACAAAAATATCTGTCACGCCCCGGGAAGGGATCCAAGACGTGGCCGGCACCAAGAGACTATTGCTAGTCTCTTAGCGAACCACTTACTCTCATGACATTCATTCGTTCATACATTCTACTAATCAGCGGAAGACATAAAGAATATAAATGGGTTCATCTATCTAATCTCAAATAATAATATAAATGAAAGGCTAGTAGAAAGAACTAGCTCACACTCTTAACAATAAACATTCGACTCTAGTCTATGAAGCCTCTATCACTATCAGACAGTGCCAATGACAGACACATGGCTACCTCAATCAATAATAAGCTAATACATGTCTAACTCTAAAGCAAGATAAAAATAGCATATGAATCCCAATCAGCTGAGCATCTAAGATCCTCCACGATGCACCTGTTGATGATCTCTAATCCCTGTATCTGCATCATAAAATGATGCAACGCCGAGTGGCGTCAGTACGTGGAATATAAGGTGTGTAAAATGAATGAATGAAATCGAAATAGGTAGAATAATATGGAACAACAATCAACTCAATATAGAAATCAATCAACATGTCAAATGTCTATCTAAAGAAAGAATAAAGAGTAGACAAGTGACCCATCAACCCATCAAACCTCATCAATCAAATCAGACTTATCTCAGAGGGACTCATCTCAACTCAGAGTACTTAGTTTGGAAAGTTTTTGGGAGTTTCTCTTATCCTATAATAATCACTCATGAGCCAGTGATTGTACAACAATCTTGCTGATCTTGCCACAACCATTCCGAATTGCTAGATAGGGAACGAATCGAAACCATAGTGGACAAGTCCAAAATGGAGACAACAATCTACAAGTCTTTTATTGTTTCAGCGACTTCTAATCAGAGGGAACCTCAACATAATGTGATGTGATGGTACTAATCCTCACCTATGTTTGTCTACATAGTTTGACGAGTGAGAGTTGGATTAACTCTTGCTCTTTCGGTGCCTGATACTCCTCCCATGACTCAATAATCATAAAACAATCTATTCAATCAAACTAATCAAACTATCTCAATCGTTTCATCTCAAATCAGCCCCGTAGAGGCACTATCATTCAATCAGTCTCATAGAGACTCTAATCATCTCATCTATCAACATCTCAATCGTTAGCTCAAGGCTTAGAACAATCATTAACGTTCATTTGGGAAGACTCATGGACCATCAAATACTATCAATCTATCATCATTCTCACATTCACAATCACAATCTTTGTCAACATTCTCAATCCAGGCGCTAGAATCAATCCCTATCTTCTTTCATGCATGCTTTTAATAATTAACATATAAGGTTATACAATATCTCATGAAAAATGTTCAATTCAAGAAATTAAGTTCATGATGATCATCAACATAAAAAAATACATGTAATTAATATAATTTTCAAGAAAACCCATCAAGAATCATGTGTGTAGACCCATGAACTATCAACACTAATCTAAGACCATCTATGGGGCATATGAGAGAACAATCTCATGTTTTTAGTTTAGTCTTACATATCTAGGATGAAGTTTTACCAGTCAACCGTCAAGAAATTCCTTAAATTCTATAATCTACTCTTTCCTCTTCTCTTCTCTCAAGCCCTAGTCTTTCAAGTGTTTAGAAAAGGACTTAGAATGGGGTTTAGGATCCTATTTATGCATCAAAACGACCCAATTTTGATCGTGTTTTGAGTTTACGAGGGGTTAAGAATTAACTAGAATGCCCCTAAAATTAAAAATAAATAGTTTACTTAGAAAATGGTGGACTGGACGCGGACATATATAATTTTTTTCTAATTTTTTTTCGAAGGAGTTTTCAATTCCCGTCGAAAAAACTAAAAAAAATAAAATTTAGCGCATTAATACAGTTTTTCATCTTGGATCAAAAAATTGTTTTTCGATCTGATTGCTCTATAGTCCGAATGAGATCATTTTTCCACTCAATTTTCTATGTTGATTGCATATCCGATCTTGGATTCGCAAACGGAGCATGGGAAGACGCGTTACGCACACATCTCCATTCTAAAGGTATTTCGGTAATTTATCGGGTGTTACATCATCTCTCCATTAGGAACATTGGTCCTCGAATGATAAGTAAAAGTGGATATCAAGGCGCGAATAGACTCAAACTCATCTCAACATTCACATCTATCAATCAATTCCTCAACTCAATCTCAATTATCAATCAACTCTATTCGCACTCAAGAATAGACAATCAACTCAAGAAAAGACAATCAATTTAGTGAAGGATAAGGAATTTACATTCAATATTCTCATCATTTGGCATGAATAGGTATGGATATTTTGCTTTTATCTCTTCCTCAGCTTCTCATGAGGCTTCTTCAACGAATTGATTTCTCTACAGGACCTTGACTGAGGTTATCTTTGGTTCTCAACTTGCGAATCTGACGATCAAGGATATGGACCAAAATTTCTTGTTAGGTCAAGCTATCCTTCACTCCAATGCTCTCCACAGGGATCACCAAGTTAGGATCTCCCAAACATTTCTTCAACATCAACACGTGAAACATTGGATGGATTCCGTCTAACGCGAAAGGCAACTCTAATTCATAAGCAACCTTCCCAATCCTCTTCACAATCTGATAAGATCCAATATAGAATGGACTCAATTTACCTTTCTTCCCAAATCTCATGACATCTTTCATAGGTGACACTTTCAAATATATCCAATTATTTACCCCAAACTCCAAATTTCTTCTCCTCACATCGGTGTAGGATTTCTGGTGACTCTGTGCAGTCTACAACCTCTCTTTAATGACCTTAACCTTCTCTATCGATTGGTGGACAAGATTAGGCCCAATAAACTCTGCTTCTCCAACCTCGAACCACCCAATTGGTGATTTGCATCTCCTCCCATACAAAGCTTCATAGGGAGCTATCTGAATGCTTGCATGATAACTATTGTTATATGCAAATTCAATCAATGGTAAGTGATCCTCCCAATTTCCCTTGAAATCAAGAACACAGGCTCTCAACACATCCTCTAACATTTGAATTGTACGCTCTGCCTGACCATCTATCTGCGGATGAAAGACTATACTTAAATTTACTTTTGTACCCAATCCTTTTTGGAATGATCTCCAAAATTAGGGGGTGTATTGAGCTCCTCTGTCCGAGATGATGGATAAGGGAATTCCATGCAACCTCATTATCTTTTGGATGTACAACTTGGCGTACTCCTCCACAATGTTAGTTGTCTTAACTGCTAAGAAGTGAGCCGATTTGGTCATCCTATCTACAATCACCTATATCGAATCATGTTGCTTTCGAGACCTTTGTAGACCAGTAATGAAGTCCATATTGATCATTTCCCACTTCCATTCCAGAATTTAAAAGTTCTGAGCTAATCCATATGACCTTTGATGCTTAATTTTCACTTTCTGACAATTCGAGCACTTTGAAACAAATTCAGCAATATCCTTCTTCATTCCACTCTACCAATAGACTTCTCTCAAGTTGTGGTACATATTGGTAGAGCCAGGATGAATGGAATATCTAGTGTTATGAGGTTCAGCCATGATTCTATCTCGAATACCATCAACATCTGGAACGCACAATTTACTCTGGTATCTCAACTCCCCATCTCCCCCTTTGGAGAAGACCATCAATTTCTGTTTGTGGACAACCTCCTTCAATTGGAGTATGACAGGATCTCGATCTTGCTTTTCTTTCAACCTCTTCCACCAAAGATGAACCAGACCCACTCTAAACAAAAACTTCTCCCTCATTATTCTCCTCAAGCTGGACTCCCAGTCGAGCCAATCGATGCACTTCTTTTGCTAACTCTTTCTTTCCTTCCTCAATATGAGTTGTGCTACCCATTGATAACCTGCTAAGAACGTCAGCAATAATGTTAACTTTACCTATACGGAAGAGAATGCTCATCCTATAATCCTTGAGAAACTCCAACCATCTTCTCTGTCGCAGGTTGAGCTCTTTCTGACTATAGACATGCTGCAAGCTCTCGTGCTTGATGAACACATCCATATGCACTCTATACAAGTAGTAGTGCCTGATTTTAAGTGCAAACACCACCGCAGCCAACTCAACTCATGGATTGGATAGTTCCTCTCATGGATCTTAAGTTGCCTGGAAGCATAGGCTATCATTTTTCATCTTTACATCAGTACACATCCCAATCCAACTCTCGAAGCATCACAATATATCACAAAGTCCTTTGTTCCATCGAGCAAGGTTAGAACTAGTGCAGTAGTCAGTCTAGTCTTCAACTCTTGGAAACTCTTCTCACAGTCATCGGACCACTGAAACTTTACTTTTTCTGAGTCAACTTAGCCAATGGTGCAGATAAGGAAGAAAACCCCTTAACAAATCTACGGTAGTAGCCTGCCAACCACAAAAAACTTCTTATGTCAGTTGGAGAGGTCGGTCTGGACCAGTTCTTAACCGCTTCAATCTTCTGAGTATCCACTCGAATACCATCACTGAATATAATATGGCTTAGGAAAGCCACTGATTTAAGCCAGAATTCACATTTCGAGAATTTCGTATATAACTCATGGTCCTTAAGTGTTTGGAGGATAATTCTGAGGTGATTTGCATGCTCTTCTTCATCTCTTGAATACACCAAAATGTCGTCAATGAACACAATCACAAACATATCAAGGTATGGTCTGAATACCCTATTTATCAAATCCATGAAGGCTGCCGGTGCATTTGTCAACCCAAAGGATATGACCAAAAACTCAAAATGGCCATATCTAGTCTTATAGGTTGTCTTTGGGATATCACATTCTCTCACTTTCAATTGATGGTAGCCAAATTCAATGTCTATCTTTGAGAAACAAGAGGCACCCTGAAGTTGGTCAGACAAATCATCTATCTTTAGGAGAGGATACTTGTTCTTTATGGTGACCTTGTTTAGTTGCATGTAGTCAATACACATTCTGAGAGACCCATCTTTCTTTCGCACGAATAGGACAGGGGCACCCAAAGGAGAAACACACGACCTTATGAATCCCTTCTCTAACAAATCTTTTAATTGTTCTTTCAATTCTTTCAGCTCAGCAAAGACGATCTTAAGGTGGAATTGAGATAGGCTGGGTATCGAGAAGAGCATCAATCCCAAAGTTAATCTCTCTATCAGAAGGGACTCCGGCAGATCCTCAGGAAACACTTCTAGAAGCTCATTCACAATCGAGACTAACTCAAGGGTAGAAGACTCGACATCATCAGACTTAACTCTCACAAGGTGGTAGATACAATCCATAACAATCATCTTTATGGCTCTAAGATAGGAGACAAACTTTCCTTTAGGTGCTAAGAAATCACCCTTCCACTCTAGAATCGGTTCATTCAGAAATTGGAACTTAACGGTATGGGCTCTACAATCAACGGAGGCATAACAGGCGTGGAGCCAATCAATGCCAAGGATCAAATCAAAATCAGTCATATCTAACTCACTCAGATCAATGATAGTATCCCTGTGGTGGATGGACACTACACAAGCTCTATAGATTTTCTCAACCCGAATAGATTCACCCACTGGAGTAGAAACATCAAAGGATTCAAGAAGACTCTCAGGGGTTCTATTAAATCTACTAGCCACATAAGGAGTTACAAAAGATAACATGGCACTAGGATCTATCAACACATAACAATAAATAGAAAAGACTCGAATCATACCCGTCACAACATCTGGGGAGCTCTCCTGATCACGTCGACTATCCATGGCATACAAACGGTTTGTGGCCCTGCTTGCACCTAATGTAGTACCTCTCTGATTTCCTTTAGCTGGTGAGGCTAGTGTAGAAGATTAAGCCCAGTCAGCCCACTTTGAACAATCTCTCTGATAGTGACTCGCTTGGCCACACTTGTAACATACATCACTCCTCTCACGGCATCTCCACAAGTATAATTTACCACACTTACCATATGTTGGCTTACCCAGTGAACCTTGAGCCGTACTGGCTTATGACTGAGATCTATGGGTTCCAACATTCTGGGACCTCTAATCATTTCTGACTCTAGGTGCAGGTGCACTAGCAGATGATGGTGCTGAAAAACAATTTCTATTCCCTTTCTTTCCAACCTCAAGAATGGATGTTTTTGCTTTCTTATTTCTAAATTGCTCTTTATAATGCTGCCTCTCCTTATCAGCTTGTTAAACAAAGGTTATCAATCTCCCAATATCCATGTCACTCACGAGCATTACTCCCCTCCCATCCCTCTTCGGCCCTCTATTCAACCCATCAACATACATCCCCATCCTCCCCCTCATATTATCAACCATACCCGGAGCATATCGAGACAGTTGAGTGAACTTTAACCCATACTCTTGCATAGTCATAGAGTCTTGTTTCAAGTTCAAGAACTCTCTTACCTTTGCCTTTCTTCGCTCCCTTGGGAAAAAGTGCCCCAAGAAAGCTTCCTCGAACATAGCCCAAGTCAGCATGGGGGCATCCTCTCCTCTACCCTTCTTCCACTGGTCGAACCACAGTCTAGCCACACCCTTTAGTTGATAAGCAACTAGTTCTACTCTGTCAGTATCAGCCACATGCATCACTTGGAACACTTTCTGAAGCTCCTCCACATAGTTTTTAGGATCTTCAGTGGATGCAAACCTTGTTAACTTAAGCGGATTCATCCTCAAGAATTCTCAGACTCTGGAAGTGTCAGGGGCATCTTATCGACCCATCCTTGTTCGCAAGTGCTTACAGCCTAGGCTAAAGTTTGAATAGCCTGGCGAAACTCAGCATTAGAGACCTTATCTTGCAGGGGCTGCACAACAGGGACAGCTGGTTCCACTGGCTCCTCATGTGCTTGAGGCTCAAGTGGGTTAACATGTTGTCTGGCGGGATGTCCTCTACCTCTAACTGCTCTTCTGGGAGGCATGATCACAATTCTTAATGCGCAAAGCACAAATTAGAAGAGAACTTTCATAGAGCATAACTCTATAGTACGATTTAGAACATGAACAAAGGGAAATAATTCCTAATGTCCTATAGCCTCCTGTTTATCAAGTATGGTCGACAACACACCCATAAATAAGACTCTGCTAGACAGACTTTATAGACTCCTTAAGACACTTAAACTCGTGCTCTGATACCAAGTTTGTCATGCCCCGTGAGGGGACCTAAGACGTGGCTAGCACCCAAAGACTATTGCTAGTATCTAAGCAAAGCACTTGGCCTCATCACATTCATTCATTCATATATTATACTAATCAACGAAAGATATAAAGAATATAAATGGACACATCTATCTAATCTCAAACAATACTATAAATGAAAGGCTAGTAAAAAGAACTAGCTCACAATCTTAACAATCAACATTAGACTCTAATCTATGAAGCCTCTATCACTATCAGATGGTGCCAATGACAGACCCATAGCTACCTCAATCAATAATAAGCTAATAAATGTCTATCTCTATAGCAAGATTAAGATAACATATGAATCCTTCGAAGTATGGGAGGTTCACTAATCAGCTAAACGTCTAAGATCCTCAACGACGCGCCTGTTGATGATCTCTAATCCCTGTATCTGCATCATAAAATGATGCAATGCCGAGTGGCGCCAGTATGTGGAATATACAGTATGTAAAATAATTGAATGAAATTGAAATAAGTAGAATAATATGGAACAACAATTAATTCAATATAGAAATCAATCAACATGTCAAATGTCTACCTAAAGCAAGAATAAAAAGTATACAAGTGACCCATCAACCTATCAAACCTCATCAATCAAATCAGACTCATCTCAACTCATCTTATCTCATCTCAACTCAGAGTACTCAGTTTGGGAACTTTCTAGGAGTTTCTCTTATCTGACAATAATCACTTATGAGCTAGTGTTGTACAACAATCTTACTTATGTTGCCACAACCATTCCATACTTTCCATATAGGGAACAAATCGAAACCATAATGAACAAGTCCAAAATGGAGACAACAATCTACAAGTCTTTTATTGTTTTAGAGACTTCTAATCAGAGAGAACCTCAACATAATGTGATGTGATTGTCCTAATCCTCACCTACGTTTGGCTACATAGTTTGACGAGTGGGGGTTGGATTAAATCTTGCTCTTTCGGTGCTTGATACTCCTCCCATGACTTAACGCTCATAAAACAACCCATTCAATCAAACTAATCAAACTATCTCAATCGTCTTATCTCAAATCAGCCCCGTAGAGGCACTATCATTCAATTAGTCTCATAGAGACTCTAATCATCTCATCCATCAACATCTCAATCATTAGCTCAAGGCTTGGAACAATCATTAGGGAATAATCGAATAGACAAATCATTAGAGTTCATTTGGGAAGACTCATGAACCATCAAATACTATCAATCTATCATCATTCTCACATTCACAATCACAATCTCTACCAATATTCTCAATCCAGGCGCTGGACTCAATCCCTATCTTCTTGCATGCATGCTTTTAATAATTAACATATAGGGTTATACAATATCTCATGAATATTGCTCAATTCAAGAAATTAAGTTCATGATGATCATCAACATAATAAAATACATGTAATTAATATAATTTTCAAGAAAACTCATCAAGAATCATGTGTGTAGATCCATGAACTATCAACACTCATCTAAGACCATATATGGGGCGCATGAGAAAACAATCTCATGCTTTTATCTTAGCCTTATATACCTGGGATGAATTTTTACCAATCTACCGTCAAGAATTTCCTTGAATTCTTCAATCTACGCTTCTCTCTTCTCCTCTCTCAAGCCCTAGTCTTTCAAGTGTTTAAAAAAGGACTTAGAATGGGGTTTAAGACCCTATTTACGCATCAAAACGACCCAACTTGATCGTGATTTGAGTTTAGGAGGGGTTAAAAATTGACCGGAATGCCCCTAAATTAAAAAGAAAAGTTCACTCAGAAAATGCACAGTCCGCGATGCGCCTTGGGCGCGTATCAACACTGTTTTCAATTTTTTCCTATTTTTTTTTCCAAATGAGTTTTCAATTTCAGTCAAAAAAATTGAAAACAATAAATATTAGTCTGCGTTCCAGGCGCGTTGCGCCTTGGGCGCGTATCAACACTGTTTTTCGTCTCGGATTGAAAAATTAATTTTCAAATATAATTTTTCGATCTGATTGCTCTAAAATCTGAATGAGACCATTTTTCCCACTCAATTTTCTATGCTGATTGCATATCCAATCTCAGATTCGCAAATGGAGTATAGAAAGACGAGTTACATGCACATCTCTAATCTAGGGGTATTTTGGTAATTTTACAGGGTGTTATAATAACCCTTAAATTCTTTTACATTTTTTTTGTTTTCTTGATTTTATATTTTATATTTGTAGTTTTATACTAGTAAATTTATTTAAATAAATTAGCTTACAAATTTTATTTATTTGCATGTTCATATTTTCATAATATAAAGTAATTAAATTTACCATGTCAAATTTTAAAATATTATTTATTTGTAGTTTCATATTTACATAATACACAAAAAAATATTTTGACCTGTCAATGTTTTTTAATAAGAGTGATTTTATTGATACAATATAAAGTCCAATGATGTTAGATATATTCTCAAAGTTGAGTGACCTCGTAAAATATAAACACCATATTAAAATTACAAATTTTAAATTTTTATGTGTAAATATAGATTGTCTATTTTACAATTGATTACCATCTTTTCTAGTTTAATAATAGATGGTCTATCTTTATTAAATTAAAGATTGACATTTTATTAGTGATGAATTTATTAAGATTACAATTATTAAGTCATTCTTGTTTTTTTTTTTTTTTTAATTTTCTTTATTTTTCATCAGCTCCCTTTCTCAAACAACCAGCCCTTTCTCTCCACCCAAAACTCCTCTGTCGATAAACACCGGCGAAATTTCTGTAGCCGGTGGCCCCTTCTTCCTTCTCCCCACTTCTCGTCTCCGACCTCTTGAATCCCTCCCTACGTCCGGCGAAATCTCGCCGGAATAGCAACCAACGTCGACCCTTTTTTCACTCCTCCATCAACTCTATTTTCTCTCTAACAAGACACCACCAACGACCAAAACAACCCCTTCCCTCCAGGAAACTCCCAAGTCACATCTCCCCTCTTCAGCCGGAAACCCATCTCCATGGCTGGTCCATTTAAGAGAAGCTATGTAGTCGGTATTCATCGGAATATCCAAATTTCAATTGGTTAAACATGGATTTGTAGTCCACGGCGTCCAGCAGCTCCCAGATCCCGGCGACTGCATTTTCACCGGCACGGAACTTTCCGGTGACGCATCCAAAGTCATTTTCGAATCTTGTCGACATCTCGTCGATCTACTACGGTGGGTTCAAAACTAAACATTCACTGCACAACATATTCAACTGCTATTCTCCTCAGTTTCTGCCGGCGTTGACGAAGCTTCCCGGTAATGCGCTCAACAGTAGATTTTCCGGTCAAATTACTCAGGTGATATCCTTCCTTTTATCCTTTCTTTCTTGTTTAAATCCTATTCTAGTTAGTCTTCTTTTCCTTTCCTGTTCAATTTTTTGTTCCAGCCATTCTTTGTTTGTTTCTCTCCTGTTTTACTGCATATTGATATCTACTGCTTATGGTTCAATTTCTGTATATTGCT
>JAABOM020058852.1:0-100771 GCA_011800125.2 Solanum clarkiae
AGACTTAAATATTTGGAACAAGGGATATATCATCATTTGGTTGGTTATTTTTAGGCTAAAGTGGACTATTTCAGAACTAAGGCCTACCCTTTCCTTATTTATTTAATCTACAATCTAACTTAGAGTAACAGGGCAAGTTTTGAATTATTACAAGATACATGAATTCAGCAAAATAAGCTCACTCTCTTATTGCACAACATACATTATCACCAAAAGACTCACAGATCGTGCTTTCTATCTCAATTTACCCTCAACTTATCAGAATAAATAATTTCAAACACCTAAACATGCATGGTTACTATCTAACTACTAATCAATTTTTTTTTGGTGGGTATCATTTTTCAAAACAAAATACAAAACTATGTTATATGCCATAAGTATTAGTACTACATGCTACACATATTATCTAAACATCCAAAACGTGCTGGTTTGACAGAAATTAAATATGCACAGGAAAAAAGAACATAGGCAAGAAAATCCCGGGATCAAATATTGGGGTAGTTATGGACCATAAGCTACTCGGACTTTACTGAGACCCATAACTACCCTCACCCTATCAAAAAAGATGTGCATTGCTCCTAATGCACAAATTCTAGCAAAAATAGAACAAAAGGGGTCAAAAATATACCTGGGAGCCTAAGCTCGAGGGTCCACCTTGGGTTGCCTCCTAAGCAGCAGTTGATTTATTGTCATGACACGACATAACTAGCTTGAGAACTCAGACTTTCTCAAGCTTTTGTGCTCCCTTACCACCATACATTGCCTCAATCTGGCACCTATCAGTATTTTACCGTTCTAACATATTGGCGCGTGTTATCATCCCTCTTTGAATATGATCTAGTTGCATTGATACATGTCCAAACTGGCGATGGAGCTATTGAATTGCCATAGAGTGTTTGTCAACTTTAGTGTTTATCTTAGCAATGTCTGACTTAATCCCCCTTATATTATCACCTTGTTCGTCCCCTCTTCTTAGCAATTGGTTAAGATTTTTCTCGATTCCAGAGTTCCCATCTCCCATATCACAATTATGTCAGTGTCCATAGTGGCTATTCATTATGTCATCTTTGCGGCCCCCATGCTTCAAATAAAGGCTTCCTTGAATGCCCCCAACATTAACATCTCTAGATTAGCTCTGGTTTGAGCAAGCATGCTAAGGATATCTGCATTTATTTTTACTTGGTCAGACCTCATGTCAACAGTGCTTGCATGATCTTTTGGATGTCTATTCTTGGGCTCCTACACATGGTTCAATTTAGCTATCGTGCTCAGTTGCTCAGAAAGTTCTGCCAATGGTTGTTCCACAAACAGACCTCCCAAGAGGGTATTAACACAAGCTCGACTATTAGCATCTAGATATCGGTAGAAATTCTCTGCCAGGACATTCCCTAGAATCTCATGGTCTTGTGCCCTCTTCAAGTATCTATTAAACCTCTCCCATGTAGTAAGGAATGAATCACCAGGGAATTACTTAAAATGGTTGAGCTAGTCTACCACTCTAAGCCTGTTTGTTTTAATAAAGTACCTTGCTAAGAAAGCCCTTTGTAATTCTATCCAATTGGCGATCGAGCCCTATGGAAGCTTAGATAGCCACAATGCAGCATTGCCCAAATGAAATAATGGGAAGACATGAAGCCCCACAACATCCATAGATAGATTCTATTTTTCCATAACACTCTTACAAATAAATGCCACATTATGTAAGTGGCTATGTGGATCCTCTGATGGTAAGCCCACATATAGCCAACGGTTCTGCAATATCTGAAGTAACCCTCTAGAGACTGTGAACTTCGTGTCTGCTAGTAGTGGTGGCAACATAATAGCTCCAGCCATATAGCCATGGGGTTCATCCTATACTGATTCCACTTGCAAGCATTGATATTAAGCTCCTGAGGCTATGGAATATCCTCTAAAGGAGGTAGGTTCTCATTCCTCGCATCATAATTATTACCCCGATTCAAAGCTACATTGGCTGCA
This sequence comes from Solanum clarkiae, assembly GCA_011800125.2. Taxonomy (NCBI): domain Eukaryota; kingdom Viridiplantae; phylum Streptophyta; class Magnoliopsida; order Solanales; family Solanaceae; genus Solanum; species Solanum clarkiae. The sequence continues at coordinate 1,978 of JAABOM020058852.1, forward strand.
TTGTTAGCATTTTCTTGGGCAATTCTTCTTGTAGTTCTGGATCAAATGGAGTTAAGGGATTACCTTGACTCTAAGTGTTGGGCATACACTACTCGTATTCCCTGCAAAGAAACAAAAACAAAAACAAAAGTAAAAGAATGGGGACTAAGTATTAACACTCAAATTACTTAATGAATAAACCAAAGTCTAGCCGTATTCCATGGCAACAATGACAAAATCTTGATGTCGCCCAAGTCACACCTCCTTTTTAGAGGATACAATGGTTATTTTTAAGATATAAAATCTAACCAAGGATAGGGTCGAACCCACAAGAATACGTAGACCCAAGGCAAATTCACCAATAAGCAATCTAAATAATTAACCAACTCAATCCCCTGAAGGGGGGGGAGGAGGGGTTTGCAATAATCAATAAGAAAGTAAACTAAACTAACTATCACAAGACACAATCAATAATAGAGAGCAACTATGGTATTGTGCTCCCCATGATTCTCCAACTTAGTATCACCAGATAACCCAATTCTTGTCAAGTGTATAGCATGCAGGATGGTAATTTAAGTTCACCAAGCCCTTTGGTCAAAGCTGAGAGGTGAATTTCACTATGTAACTTGGCCCATCTCCATAGTGTGCATCACTAACCATTACTTATAAGTTCCAGTATAACCTTCCCTTGGCCTAGTTCGGTTGATTAGATGAGAACACATCAATTGAATCCTGTTAATCAATCTCTTTTCCTATTCATTACTACTCTGGTCCAGTTAATAACACTAGGCGAGTTATAATATTGGCGACCATTAGAAAACATGCAAAACGAAGATAATTGATTAATACATGCCTATACCCAATCCAAGAATTGTAAATTATCTAGGTTTACTTTGTTAGTTCTTCATGGATCCCACAACCCTCGTTGTGGATTTAGCTACTCATGCTATGTGTAGATGAAGAAATTATGAATTGCGAAAATATAATTAAACACTTACACAATTGAATTAAGATCAAGCAAACCCAAGAAGAATGAGAATCACAAGTTTCAAGATTAAATTTACCCACAAGTGTTTTCTCATGACCTTTTCTCCCAAGTATTGAGTTCACCAAGTACAAACCCTAAAAGTACTGAATAATGACATCCTCCCTTTAAAAATAACCTAAACATACTATTTATAGTAATTACAATTAAGTCCTAAATAAATTAGAAATTTTTTTGGCAAACTCAACAAAAGCTCTCAACGACACATAGTGTCTTCTATGACTCATAGTTGGGGTCTCGTAATCATCTCCTAGGATTTTGGACTTCATTCTACGATAACACTTTATGACTCATAAACTAATCCTTGACTCGTATTGCATGTTCATAGACTTCAACTTGATCAAATTATCCCTCACTGAAAATCATTATGAAGCCGATCAATATGACTCGTAGAATGCTGTACACTTGTATGCATGTCTCATTAAGCTGATCTTCAGAATTCATCCCTTTCTGGAATTTATCACGAAACTTCCTCTATGACTCGTAGAATGCTCTACGATTCGTAGAGTGTCTCTTAAATCATCAAAAATCAGCAATCTTCTGTAATTTTTCCCCAAATTACAACCTGTATTCCTACAAATCTAAACACAAAAATAAATAAAACCCATAGTTATCACATTAAGAACACACAAGCTCTTATGTTTTAAGCATTAAATATGTTGTACTTTGATAGCACATCAACATGGGCTACACTACCATAGATAGCCTACTAAGAGTATCCGCTCTAACATTTGCCTTGCTGGAATGAATTGAACACTTATGTCATAATCTTTAAGAAGGTCCAACCATCTCCTTGCCTCAAGTTTAGGTCCCTTTGAGTGAACACATATTGCAAGCTTTTGTGATTAGTGAAAACACCAACATAAACCCATATAAATAATGTCTCCGAATCTTCAAAGTAAACACCACGACGACCCACATAAGATCATGAGTCGGGGAGTTTTATTCATGCACCTTCAATTGCCTCGATGCATAAGCTATCACCTTGCCATGTTGCATGATCACATAACCCAACTTAATCGGAGAAGCATTATAATAGACCACAAACCTATCTAAGCCATTCAATAAATTCAAAACCACTGCCGATGTAAGTCGATCTTTCAAAGTCTGACAACTCTTGTCACACTCATCTGACCATACAAATTTAGCCTTCTTTTGAGTTAACTTAGTCAATGGAAATTCTAAGGATGAGAAACCCTCAACAAAACTCTGAAAATTATAGCCAACCCAAGAAAACTTTGAATATCCAAAGGAGTCAATGGTCGGCCAATTCTTCACGACCTCAGTCTCCTTTGGATCAACCCTGATTCCATCACCGGATACCACATGGTCAAGAAAAGCGACTTCACCCAACCAAAACTCACATTTACTTAACTTGGGAAATAATTGCTTCTCTCTCAAAGTCTGACCAATCTCAAGTGATCCATAAGCTTCTGCTAACTTTGGGAACAAGTCAGAATGTCACCAATGAAGACAATCACAAAACTATCATGGAATGGCTTGAACACTCGATTTATAAGATCTATAAATACCGCTGGAGCATTATTCAAGCCAAAGGATATTACCACAAATTCAAAATGCTTATCTAGTCAACTAATTTTCTTAGGAATGTCACACTCCTGGCCCTCAACTAATGATAACTTGATCGGAGGTTAATCTTTAAGAAATGAGTAGCTCTTTGAAGTTGATCAAACAAGTCATCGATCCTTGGCAATAGATATTTATTCTTAATGATCACTTTATTTAGTTACCTATCGTAAATACACATCCGAATAGATCCATCCTCCTTTCTTACAAATAACACATGAGCACCCCAAGGCGAAATACTCAGCCTAATAAAGCCCTTTTTCAAAAAGTCTTTCAACCGATCCTTCAACTCCTTTAATTCAGCCGGTGCCATATGATAAGGAGGTATAGAGATATATTGCATTTTAGGAAGAAGATCTATGCCATAATCCACTTCCCTTTCGGGCGTAATCTTTGGAAAAACTTCAGGAAAGACATCCAAAAACTCATTAACCATGGGAACTGACTCAAGAGTAGGTGACTTAGAATCCATATCCCTAACCCTCACAATATGATAGATGGACCATTTAGAAATCATCTTCCCAGGCTTTGAGATAGGAAATAAACTGACCTTTGAATTTGGAGTCACTACCCTCGCACTCAAGAATAGGATCATTTGGAAATTGAAACTTGACCTTCTGGGTTCTATAATCAATAGAGCCATAAGAAACATGTAACCAATCCATCCCTAGAATAATGTCAAAATCAAACATCTCAAATTCCACAAAATCATATGGAAGAGTCTTATGCAAAACTGAAATAGGACAACCCTAATAGACTCTTTGAGCAACAATAGACTCATCCACAAGAGTATAAACTGAAAAAGGCTCCCTTAATATTTCAGGACTAAAACCAAACTTAACAGCCAAAAGAGGAGTCACGAAAGATAATTTTGCATCAAGCAAAGCATAAGCATTAAAATCAAAGACTTTTAATATACTAGTCACCACATCCAGAGTCTCTTCTACCTTCTGCCTAGTATGCAAAGCACAGAACCTATTGTTCCTGGGAGCACCATCTTATTGGACCTTTGGTTTTCCTTAATCAGCCTGAGCTATCTACCTTTCTTTGGTGCTTTTGGGAAATAAGCAAGCTTGTGGCCCGTCTTACCACATCCAAAGTAAGCACTCGAACCCCACAAGCATTTCCCGAGGTGGTTCTTGTTGCACTTTCCACATTTGGGATAACCTGGCATATCTCCAACCTATGCCTTAGGAGGAGGCCTTCCGTTATTGGTAACTCTTGCATTTAATTCTTGTCCCTATAGAAAGAAACCATTACCACCACCACTTCAAGAGATAAAGAACCCACCACTATAACGGGCTCTTCTAAAGAAAATTCTCCCTTTCAATCTGCTCAGGATAGATCATATGTCTGGAAATGTCCATCTCCTAAATAAGCATAGCCATAGGACACTCCTTCAGAACCACATCAGAGATCCCAGAAAATGAACTTGTGCATTCTTGCATGGGATTAATCACTAGCATAGGAACATACTTTGAGAGCTTTGTAAATTTGAGGACATATTCCCTCACTGTCATGCCACCTTGTTTGAGATTAGTAAATTCTTCCAGCTTGGCCTCCGTAATTCAAGGGGAAAAAAGCAATCTAGAAAAGCAAACTTGAATTTTTCCCAACCAAACGTATCATCACCTGCTCTATCCATTAACCACTGGGTGTACCACGCTTGAGCCACATCCTTAACTAATAAGCAACTAACTCAATTTTTTCTAATAAAGTTACTCCCATAACATTCAACACCTTAGAGAGTTCATCGATAAATTCCTGGGCATTCTCACCAGCTTTAGAACCATAGAAGTCCAGAGAATTCATCCGAGTGGAATCTCTTACTCTAGTAGCTGGAGTTGGGATAAGGGGAGGAGGATTAGTCTACCTAGCCTAGTTGGCCACCACTTGAGCTAGCATGGAAATAGTAGTCTGGAACTCATCTTGAGTATCTAGCTCTTTTACGAGTTCCTGAGGGGCTGGGTCCTCATTAACAGGGGCCTATCTTAGGAGAGTAGCTATTCTTTGAGGCATCTTCTGTAATGCATCAAGGATTTTATCAAAGTTAGGAAATTTCAAGACATGTTTTATAGCATGACATAGACAGTTAAGAAGTAAGATATTTCCTAAGACGCCATTATAGCCTCCTACTCATAGGTATGGTGCACTTCATGACCATGAATAAGACTCTACTAGATGCAATATGTTAGACTTCGAGGATCATTTTAAAACCTTAGTGCTATGACTCCAAGATTGTCTTGACCCAAGTCTATGGCCTAGGAGTGACATGGCGAGTGGAAACCTGTAAGTTTCCAAACAAAACTCATAGTTATCACATGCACATCATCAGTTCGAAAGCACATATTCATACTAACCATAATCATTATTTGAGACTAAGTGATAGGGATAGATGACTCGAGCTATGGGATAAGGGGTAAGGGACTCCTTAGCACACAATTCACATGTAAGACTAAGGGATGAGGATTCAGGACTCAAGCTATGAGGATATCACAGGGGAGAGGATTTACATGATCACATAGCATATAACACATAAGAACTAAGGGGCGAGTAAGTATGATTCACGCTAAGGGAATAACAAGGGCTTAGGACTTCCAACATCATCACATCTCAACCTAATCATGTCATCATGGCATAGAACATAGTCATATCATCTTAAACACGAACATAACATTCAAGTACGTAAGATATCACGATGTCCAATAATACCTCTAGTATAGAATAGGAGGGGGGCTAATACATGTCTCGGGCTCACCCTCAAAATAATGACATAAGTAAGCATGGCTTAGTAGGTAGATAGAATGGTGGTGCTTGTCCTTGAAGCTAAGGACTTAGCACTAGTAATCCTTAAGAGAATCTGAGCTAACCATCAATAAGTTCATGAATGTAGTCTCCGTTCCCTACATGGTTAGATCATGTAGGGAAAAAGTATGCGTTAGTATGTTTGAATGTACTAAATATGCAGGCATGCGATGCATATGAACATGAATAACCTGTAAATCAATGTTAGATGGCAAGGGCATATATATAGAAGAAAGAATATAGGGAAAAAATAATATATCAATATGTCATGGGTTCATACATGAATACCATAATACTTTAGACATACGGGGATGTAACCATCAACTGACATAAGACCAAGAGAACTATTACTTGGAATTCCACCGTCTTCGCCACAATGGATAAAGAAGTGATCTACTTGCCAAATGTAGATTCAAGACATAATCATCCCTTCAAAGGCATAAATGGGAAACCTATGTTTGCACATAGCTATGCCAAAGGAGGCTTTATATAAGGGCCCTTTGGGATAGACTCCCTCCAATCACATTCGGTGCTAAGTCATCATCCTATGAAAATACATACATATATATGTGCTTGAAAAAGAAGCATAAGTCTTTTCAAAACATAACAATGAATACTTAGGCTTAAAGGCCAAATCACATTTCATAATCATGCATACTTAAGGAAAAAGCCAAATAATAGTTCAATCCATACTTGCATGCAAAGGAATAGCTCATTCATACTTATACATGATGGTATAAATACCTATAATTGCTTAAAAGCCATAGCAGACATTATGTGGACACATGTTATGTCATGACCATACTTGTCTTAAAAATATAGTCATAACCATAATTGGGTCTTAGTCCACATCACATATCTCATGAAAATCAATGTTTATGCGTGCATATGCAATGAGAAATGAGAGAATAGCTTGGAAAATGTAGATTCATATTTAAAATAATATAATAAGATGAATCCACACTTAAATCATAAGGAAATGAACAACTAAAACTTTTTGAGAGTACTTTGGCATACGTTCATAAATCAAAGGGACATGCATACTCAAACCTTTTTAAAAATCATTGTAAACTAGTATAATAGGCTTAAACCATATTAAAATACATCAATGAAACACAAGTCATAACTTAATTTAATAAAATCAACACAAATTTAAAAGACTCATATTAAAAGTAAGCTTAAAATTCATAAGTTAAGAAGTAAAAAATTTTTTTTGTCTTTATGATTGAAAGGAATCATGAATCAATCCCACATACCTTGAAAAATCTAGAAGGATCAAGAAGAAATTGATTTGAAAAGAAAGCCTCCTATTGAAACCCAAATTGAATCTTCAATGTCACACTTGAATGGAGCTTTAAGGAGATTATAAAGTCTAGAGTCTAAGTATAATGAATGAAACTGAAATAAGATGGAGGAGTATAGGTCTTTTGAAGGGTTAGGATGGATTAGAATGTCATAAACGACCCTAAAAATAAACCGTAATCACAAAAGGACCATTAATGAGGAGGACTTTAAAAAGTGTCCAGGGATCTCGTGGAAGGGCGCTACGATCTATATAAAGGTTTACAAATCGTACAACGTTCCTTGAAAATGTACCCAAGTTCCGAGACAATACTTTGATACTTAGAATGTTAAGACTAACTCCTTCATGGGACCCCACCACGAGCCGTTGTGGGTTGTATGGTCCTTACAAGGGTCCATGATAAGTGGCTTAGCTACACAGTGGCTATCAAGCCTAGGAAACCTACCATGAGCCACTTTGACAAGCAGTGGTGAGTACCACGAGCCATGAAAGGCTCAGTCGAGGTCCACTTGGTCTTGGACTCCACAATAAGCCAAGTCATGCCATGAACAATGCCAAGGGCAACCCATAGCCAACCTCTACGGCTCATTGACCCTTCCACGACTCGTGGAGGTGACTATGGAGTGTCACTTTGGTCAAAAACTCCAAAATTCTAGATTTAAACTTCGTTAATGCCTCCTAAAGTCTGGGTCCTTATAAAAACAAATTCACACAAATATATTCGAGACTTGGAGCCTTGGACTCTCACTAGCCTATAGAAATATAAAATAAACCATGACTGACCTCAGCCTAAATATTTGAACAACCATCAACAACACTTTGATCACCATCTTTGCAAAACATGACATAAGCCCATGAAACTGACATAGGTAAGCAAACCATGCCATAGTCCCATGCTGAGGGTAGTATCAGGATCCATGGTCAACATCCCTACACACGCGACATGCTCTAGCAACCTCAGCATGCGGTTTCATAGATATTGGTGATGTCTAAAAGATCAATCTCTATTTGGGACACTTGAGAACCCTGTGGTCAAACCCTCCCCAATCATAGAAACCTTTGTAGTATAAAGATTTCATGAAAAGTTCAATGAAGTACCCTACCTTCCCCTAATAACCTATGGACAAACTCTAACACCTAGGGGACCATCCCTAGCGTGGACCCTCAAAATTATTTTAAGCTAAAATTGAGATGCCCTTCATATGTATATAACATTGTACTAGATGATTTTATTTGAGCTTAGGTGTTAAAGTTAATTACTTAGTATGGAAATAGATGTTGAGATAAATTAAGGGGTCAAGAATTCTCTTACACAAAGTTGAGTTAAAAACTTTCTTATCAATTAAGTTTTGATGTAATATTTTATATCAAAATCTTCAAATTGTGATGACTTAAAATTGTATTCCTAAATATTTAAAGTTTGTTAAATTTGTTTCAGGGTTATATGCGATCTCTTACACCAATTTTAGTTCAAAGGATTTCTATCGACAAAGTTTTCCCATGAGTCCATATAAGGGTCAACTTCAAATGATCATATCTCCTAGAATATAAAGAGATAGTTGGTCCATAATCTCTGTAATTAAAGGTCTTTAAATCTTCTTACAAGACCACAAAGATTTTATCATTTCAAGTTCTTTGGAGACGCGCAAACCTAGCGAAAATCCGCGATGGCTCAATTTCATAGAGTGAATACAAACTTCTCTGCCTAAGTTAACTGATATCCCTTTATTACTTTCTGAAGGTATTTTAATCCTATGTCCTTTGAAAAGTTATTTTAATATCCTTAATCATTTGTAAAATAATTTTTTCATAATTAAATTTTCACCTTCACTCCAAAATTTGAACGCTCAAGATGTTTCAGAAACACATCAAGTTAAGATTTTCTTTCAAGATTCTTTATCAAGATAAGTTCTTCTCCATAGATTTAAGCTTCCCGACCTAAATTTCTTTGTCTATTCATAAATTCCTAAGAGATATCTTAAGTCATAACCAAAGGATTTTCAAGAAAATAAAAATAAAAATTTCAATAAAGGGTTTCTTGATTGTTCTTCTTCAAGTTAGAGTCTTCATCAAGATTTGAGGAGCATTTCGGATATGTAAGGCAACTCATAGCATTGAATTGAGTTCATTCATGGACCCAACATCTAAATTTCATCTTAACTGAGCATTGACTTGAGTTTAACCTTGTTTCTTGAATTGTAAATAGGTTAATTCTTCTTTCATTGAGTTCTGCTGAATTATGCATTAGGATTATTGTTGTTTCTATACTTTAATTCTTGAGATTGTCTTTCATCACTACATTTTTCTGAACCCTAATTGAGCTAATGATCATGATTTTACTATGCATTATATTGAATTAATATTTAATAGTTTTTACGGATGATTTTGAAACATATGTTATTGATTCTAAATGAGCACGAGTTTTGACATAACGAATGTTAGAGAAAAGAGTTTTGATGAGATTGAATGAGAATTGAGCATGAATGATATTTTGATAAAAGAGTTTTGACAAAACATGAGTATTTTAAAATATGTGTGTGTGTACATATATATAAATATATATATATATGTTCCCAAGCCTATCTCATGGAATCAAGTTTCTTTACCTCAGAAATGGTTGTTGCAGGACGAAACCCAGGCTGAGAAGCCAGCTAATACTACTGTCTCAGAGATCCATCAATTTTCTAGTGGAATTGTCTCAATTTCTTTTCAAAGGTCCCTTAGCCAAAGGGTCTCCACATCCTCGTCTGTCCCATCTGAAGCAGTAGGACACTCGGTTTCTTCATTTCCTACTAAGATTGAAACCATTGATTTTGATTGCAAGATCCCTCAGACCAGCTACTCGGTGGAAAACTCTACAATCAATGATGACCCATCAGAATCTCCTACCTATTCATCTTTAGGTGTAGAACCGGGTGTTTTGACGCAAGATTTTCAAATTGACAAAGAAAACCATAGACGAGAATTTTACTCATCCAAAAATATTTTGAAAAGAACTTGGTTTTTCAATAATTTTTAGAATAGTAAGAGAAAAGATTTTCAAGAAATTTATTATGAGTTTTTGAACTCTATCCAAAAACAAATTCATTTCTTTGAGTAGTTTGAAACTTATGCAGATTACCACCATTTAGATTACCCTTTTTCAAAATCAATGAATGTTTCAAAAGTTTGGAGAACCATTAACGGAGGGGGAATAACTTCTAAACTTCCTCCATTACAAGGGTTTATGATGTCCTTTGCTGATAGCTCCATAGTAACAACACCTTTTAAAAGGAAAGCTGAAACTGAAGCCGTTAGCGGATGAGATATCAAGAATATTATTGAATTAAATTATTATAAAAACAAGTATCTCCATTCTCTTGGAGAATTTCTAGTGTCAAGGCCGTCCTTGCCAGCCTCAACTACTTCTTTCAAACCTTTCAAGGCTTCTACCTCCTCAGTACCTCTCTTCAAGCCCTATAAGATCCCTAGGACAATTGTTAAAGAACTCCAATTTCACAAATCATCTAACGAACTCCCTCCTCTTTCTGACCTTTAATGTTGAATCTCAGAAATAGAAAAAACCTTAGCTCCAGATACCCCTTGCAAAGAGATGTCCTCTCCATTGATTGGAGTCATAGAAGAAGTTGCTTCAGACCAGGACCTTGAAGAGGAGGTCCCTCTTGCAGTTGCTCCTGTTAGATCTGAGAATTCCAATTGGAGAAGGCCGCAAAAATTATATTTCCCTAGGGCTACCCATCCTGATGTTGCCTTAGAAGAAAATTCTGAAGTTATGCAAAATAACTACTATGCCAATAATATCTATGAATGGAACACAGATGGTTGCTCTAGATACAACATTCTATCCAAACTCTAGCAGATGACTATGGCAGCCAGTACTTACAGAACAACCCATAATTATATTGATCAACTTACTACCCATGTCTTTGTTGCAAGATTCACAGGCCAACTTAAAGGGTGGTAGGATACCTATCTTAGTGATAAGGATAAACAGAACATTTTTCAGAGAGTCAGAGTAGACTCATTAGGAAATCCAATCCTTAGAGATGGGCAGACCATTCCTGACCCGACAAATACATTGGCTTATACCATCATCAAGACTTTCATAGGAAGTCCAGGTATCTTTAGAGAACGTTCCTCTAAGATATTGAACAATCTTAAATGCAAAACTATTTCATTTTAGATGGTATATGGATTCCTTCCTCACAAAAATTTATGAAACGCCGACGGAAATCTTCCATGTTGGAAGGAAAAATTTCTAGATGGACTGCCTAAATTCCTTAGAGATTTGGTCAAAGAAGAACTCCAAACTCAGTATTCTGGTGATATCATCCCCTATGACCAGATCACCTATGGTCAGCTTATGAGTTTGATCCAACATATTGCCCGTAAAATTTGTCGGCAAGATAAGATTTTGAGACAATTCGCTAAGGATAGAGCCTAGACTCGTCGAGATCTAAGTCCTTTCTATGAACAATTCGGCCTCCCCCCTTGCAGGAAGAAAGCCCACAAAAGACCTACTCCCAAAAAAGAAACTCTTACCTCCAAACCCATGTTTCTAGAAAAACCAAATCTTCACCTCCAAAATACAAAAATAGCACCAAAAAGCTCACTCCTCCTACTTCCAACAATGGCAAATGCTATAGGTGTAACAAGCCTGGTCATATTGCCAAATACTACAAGCTTTCAAAAAAGATTAAGACCCTTAATCTTGACTATTCCATTCTCAACCAAATTGAACACTTGCTGTTCGACGACAACGACTATTTGAGCGATGCGGGAGACGAACTTGAGCAAACCTTCAACCAAATCGAAAATGATGACTTAGATTCTTTTGAGTCTGAAAAAGACAACGATGAACCAAAAGTTAATGTTCACTCAAAAGAACAAAACCTCCTCCTTGAAATTATCAGCGGACTACAAGATCCTCATACGAAGAGACATTACCTAGACCAATTCAAAAAGGCTTTAGATAAGCCCTCCACCTCATCTCCGCACATTCTTTCTCATCCTTAGGTAATTAATACCTACAATATTAATGATATTCTAGACAGTTTTCCCTCCAAAAAATCCAAGTCTGTTATCATCCAGGACCTCCGATCGGAAATAAGTATCCTTTAGGAAGAAATTAGGGAAATCAAGGCTAGACAAGAAGTAGACCATATTGTCCTCTAACAGTTTTCTTTAATATCTGATGCATATGATCGTGCTATCCTTCATCCATTTTCTAACAGTGCCGATTCCCCCACCTTGGTAGTACCTGAATCAGCTAGCCAAGATATCCAATAGGAAAGTTTCCTCAGTTACACCTCAAGAGTTTCTATGCGGAGGTGGCATACAAGGATAACCTTGGTTGTTAACAAATCTTTTCTTCTTGATATAGTCGCCCTTTTTGACATTGGTGCTGATCTCAATTGTGTCCTAGAAGGACTTATTCCTACAAAATTCTTTGAAAAAACTAAAGAGGCTCTCCGAGCTGCTAACGGTAGCAAGTTAGGGATCTAATACAAACTATCTGATATTCAAGTATGAACTTCCATGGAAAACTCCACTTTATCCAACTCTACGTCCTTCGTGCTGGTAAAAGATATTATAAATCTAGTCATCTTAGGCACTCCTTTTATTAAAGAACTTCCTCCTTTTAGAGCCACGACTCAAGGTATTGAATTTAAGTATGGTAATATTTTTCTTCCTTTTGATAAGCCTCCTATCAAAAGAATCTTATCTGCACTAGAGTCCAAGGAAGCCCAACTCAACTTCCTCAAAGAAGAGTTGCACTTCAAAGGATACAACAACAATTAAAAAAACCTTCCCTCCAGGACAAGGTCAAGGCCCTAGAGGCCAAAATACAACAAGAACTTTGTGCAGATTTACCAACAGCCTTTTGGAATAGAAAAAAACACATAGTTAGGCTTCCTTATGAGCCTGATTTGATGAGAAAACCATTCCTACAAAAGCTCACCCCATCCAAATGAACCATGAGCTCACAATACATTGCTAGGGTAAAATCAATGACCTTCTCAAAAAACAAATTATCTCTCCAAGTAAATCTCCTTGGAGTTGTGTCGCCTTCTATGTCAACAAAAATTTCAAGATTGAACAAGGAGTCCCTCGAGTAGTCCTCAATTACAAACCCTTGAACTCTGCTCTACGATAGATTAGGTATCCTATTCCTAACAAAACAGATCTCCTCCAGCACCTCTATGCTGTTAAAATCTTCTCAAAATTTGACATAAAATCTGGATTTTGGCAAATTCAAATCGACCCCAGGGATCGTTACAAAACTGCTTTTACTGTACCTTTTGGGCAGTATGAGTGGAATGTTATGCCCTTTGAATTGAAAAATAATCCTTCAGAATTCCAGAAAATAATGAATGATATCTTCAATCAATTTTCTAAATTCATTATCGCCTATATTGATGACGTTTTGGTATTTTCCACCAGCATTGACCAGCACTTCAAACATTTAAGAGCTTTCTTCAATGTTATTAAAGAAAATGGCCTTGTTTTGTCCAAAACTAAATACAGTTTATTCCAAGTTGATATTCGATTTCTTGGACACAACATCCAACAAGGTACCATAGTACTTATCCAAAAATCCATCCAATTTGTCGATAAATTTCCTGACCAAACACTTGATAAAATCCAGCCCCAATGGTTCTTGGGATGTGTCAACTATATAGCAGATCTTATTTTAGGTCTTAGTAATTTACTAAAACCCCACCACAATAGGTTGAAAAAATCACCTCCTCTGTGGACAGACATTCACACAAATGTTGTTTGTGAGATCAAACTACGAGCCAAAGACCTTCCTTTTCTATCACTCCCTGACCCTTCTGCATCAAAAATAGTTGAAACTGATGCATCTGACATAGGATATGGAGGCATTTTAAAACAAAAGAAAGATAATAAAAAGCATATCATTGCATTTTATTCTAAGCACTGGAATAAAGCTCAACAAAATTAGCCTACCATAAAGAAGGAAATCTTAACAATTGTCTTATGCATTTCAAAATTTCAAGCTGATTTACTAAACCAAAATTTTTTACTACGAATTGATTGTCAGGCCGCAAAATCCATTTTGCAAAAAGACATACAAAATCTTGCTTCAATATATATATTTTCTAGATGGCAAGCTATTTTATCTATTTTTTGATTTTGATATAGAATATATCAAAGGGAGCTCAAATTCTATTCCGGATTTCCTTACTCGAGACTTCTAGCAGGGTGAAAAATAATGGGTAGAAAAAAGAAAATATAACTAAAGGAATCACAAGATGACAATACAACAATAATTTCTCCCAACAATACTCAAGTTGTTTCACAACAACGAGCAAGTGAAGTTACCACGAAGCAACCCTTGACAAATAAGGATGGACCAGACCAGCCAAGATATTAAACCTCAGTAGACTATGCCATGAAAGGTATACTACTATCATTCCTCCTAGAGAATACAAGCCAGAGCCCAGTCCCAATTTCTAGTCCTAAGAAATAGGCTGACCTAATTGAAGAATAAGAATAAGCAGCTCAACTAGCTCAAGCAACGAACTTCTCATTGTCGGAGGAAGATTTCAAAAATTGGTGTCAGCTGATGGAATTCAAAGAACCTACTATGACTCCCACCAGTAAAAGAAAAATGATCAACCAATTCTAGTTCTTCAAAAGTATGTGCTCTAAGGTGGCGGCCCAATGCCACACCTCAACTTCCAAAGCAGCGGCCAAAAGCCACGCACCAACTTCTTTGGCATCTAAAGCGGTGGTTCCAAGCCCCACTCTAATTTCTTTTTCTTCCTCGGTGGCTGCTGTCAGCAACACTCGTAACTTGATGGAGGTCAAAAGCCCCATCAATTACCCATATAATTTTTCTTAACAAACAAAAATGTTATGCTCCATACCACACAAATCAAACCCTTTAGACATTTCTCAATCAACTCCCTCTACAAAAGGGTCCTCCTCCGATGAACCAACCTACTTTAAAAATGATATAGTATACTCACTTATCCAAATTGATCCCGAATTTTGGCATCCCAATCCACAAGAAGTTGCTAAAAGAATGCTTAGCCCTTCTGCAAACTTCATGCAAAAAAGCCCATTATATACTCAGCGGTTTTATGAGTTTATACTCACAAACAACTGATCATGCTTGTTCAAACCCCACGAAGATAATTGTACTGACCAACTTACTACCCATGTCCTTGTTGCAGGATTCACAAGCCACCTTAAAGGGTAGTGGGATACCCATCTTAGTGATGAGGATAAACAGAATATTTTTCAGATTGTTAGAGTAGACTCATTAGGAAATCTAATCCTTAGAGATAGCAGACCATTCCAGACTCGACAAATACATTAGTTTATACCATCATCAAGACTTTCATAGGAAGTCCAGATATCTTTAGAGAACGTTTCTCTAAGATATTGAACAATCTTAAATGCAAAACTCTATCTAATTTTAGGTGGTATAAGGATTCCTTGCTAACAAGAATTATGCAATTTTCTTATGCATTTCAAAATTTCAAGATAATTTACTAAACCAAAATTTTTTACTACGTATTAATTGTCAGGCTGCAAAATTCATTTTGCAAAAAGATGTACAAGATCTTGCTTCAAAACATATATTTGCTAGATGGCAAGCTATTTTATTTATTTTTGATTTTGATATATGGATGACTTCATTTTTGATGATGTCATCAAGATGTCATTGTAGATCAGCCGGTTCTAGGGATACCTCCTACAGTGATATATGAATGATCATGATGGTTTAGAGAAGATGGTGTTTTTGAGTTTGATGAGAGTCCAATGAGACTCAACAAGATTTATGAGTAATTTACTCACTTGATAGATATGAGCATATTGTATTTTGGGAGTAGTATTGAGCACCAATTTAGGTTAGAGTAGAGCTAACTTAAATCTCATAAACTACACAGCCAGGTAGGATCGAGGCCTAGCCTCTCTTGTCCCGAAAGACGACTTTTATATTGGATCCATTAATATTAATGTCCTTTACTCTGACAAGTATTGGATGAATGTGGCAATAATATCTCTTCATTGTATCATCACTCGCTCATAGGTGATGGTTATTGGTTAGAGAAACTCTCTAAAAGTAAATCTATTATTTTACTGAGTTACATATTTATATCTAATTGTTGAAACCAATGTTTTATTTTCAAACTTAAATACCATACTGAGTTGAGTTGAACTTTATTCTTATCATTGATTATCCTTGAGTATTTTTTTTCCTTTCAGTTATTTTACATACTATATATTTCATGCGCAAATGTCATACAATGTTGTGGCACTTTATGATGAAGATTTAGGTACTCATGATTGTAGATACTTCGCTCTGTCTTCTACTTATCAACAATTGCTAAGACCTCCTTGCATCTTGAGGAGCTCTTTTCTTTGAAATCTTTCTTTCAGCTATTAGTAGTTGTTTGAGGTAGCCGCTTGTTTTGGCACCTTCATGTGAGTTAGAATAGATATGAGTCAGAATGACTCTTTCAGAGTCTATTTTAAAATGATAATTTTTATTATTGAGTTTATGAAGTTAAGTTACATTATACTTAAGTATTTTCAATATATTATTCACTTACTAATGGTGATGTTTTTAAATGCCCACTTGAGTTGACATTCAATTGAGTCGAGTCTTCCGCCGAGTGAGCTAGCTAGTCCAGGGATTTACTTGGGACCAACAATGGTATCTGAGTGTTGGCCATGTCGAGGGTGTATGCTCGGGGTATGACAAGGTTGGTATTAGTGCATAGGGTTCAGATGTCCTAGGGTGTCTGTGAAGTCATGTCAACGTGATCTAATTGTAGTTGTGAGGGTCCTACTTCTGTAAATGATAGACTATTTGTCAAGACTCGAAATCATGTTTGATGGCACTTACCTTCAGTCCACCAGGATACTAAAAATGCGGAAGATAAATGAAAGTAATAGTTTAAATATTTACGGGTCGTTTGGTTTGGACGTAAGTTATGATGAGATTAATTATGATGGGATAAGTTATTTTGCTGGGATTACTTATGCTGAGAGTAGTTTTTATTGTTTGTTTGGTTTGACAAATTCAAAATACTATTCGTAGTATAATTTATAAGAATAAGATGTGTGTTTACTAAAATACCTTTACCTTATTTACTTTTTTAAAAAAATTTTCTTTGTAAACTTTAATTATTCATTGTTAAAAATAAATTTTCATCTTATTTAACGTATGTGTATACATTTTCATGATTATGCCATGTGTTTTTAAAATTAAACTTTTCATATTATTTAACTTAAAAGTAAAACTTTCATCTTACTTAGATTTAAATAAACTTTTCATGTTATTTAACTTAAAAAATAAAATTTACATTATATTTAACTTAAAAATAAAACTTCCATCTTATTTAGCTTAAAAATAAACTTCCATCTTATTTAGCTTAAAAATAAAACTTCCATTTTAATTTTACTAAAAGTAAAAAAAAATATTATTGAAATAGTTGACGTTTTTATTGATATATAAGATGTAATTTTTAAGTGAGTAATAAACTATTTAATTTAAAATATAAAACTTAGCAGTGGAGTGAACATTTTAAGAGATTATCAAAATATAAATAAACATAAGTACTAGACAAGTAAATTCAACTTATAATATAATCGTAAATAAAAATTGTATTTATAAAATATAATTTCTTAATTTAAAAATATAAAAATAATCATTAATCAAGCTTGTGGAATTATTATAAATATTATTAAAAAATATTAATATACATACATGTAAAAATGGTGTATAAAAGAGAGTTTAAAGAGGACATTTTTGTTATTTCACTTACTTAATGCCAGGATAAGTTATCCTGAGATTATTATTCTATCTCCTAGAAGGTATAACTTGTCCCAGGACTAATTGTTAATCTTGAGATAAGTTATCCCAGTCTCTCCAACCAAACACGGAAATTAAGGTCACTAAAAAATCCTAGGAATAGGTTCCCCTATCCATTACACTAAATGATCCCTTAAGGATAAGCAATAAAGAAAGAGATGTGCACAATCTAAAAATGAACCCAAGACTAGTGTCACATATACAAGACTCTACTAGGATTGAGTGCAAAAAAAAATTTATACAAGTCTCAATGTCTTTGACTCTAAAATAGAACAAAAGAAAAGTAAATCGAAGTCCGAAGGATCCGCTGAAAAGGAATAACTGCTACTTCTCAAACTGTCTCAAAGATCGATTCGAAAATAAGAAAGGAATGTCAATCAAACTTAGGGTCACAACCTACATACAAGGGTAGAAGCAAGGGTGAGTACCAACCTACACAATACCGAGCAATAAGATCTAAATACAAGTAGAGAATGAAGAATACATGTACTCTTTCCATACCAACTGAACCACCAAAATTATAACCTGAACTCAAGAAAGCCAACATAAAGAATATACATATCCGCAATACATATAGACGACATAACAACAGATAGCTTTCATAATTTACAAGGTATAGAATTAACCATCATATCACACTTTATATAGATATCCACATTAAATTAATGAGCAAAATGGAGGGGGATATAATGAAATGCAAATAAAACAATGCTATGTCAAGTAGGCATGATGTATGTTTGTCCTAAAGTTCACATTCGCTAATATAATCATACCAGAACTCATGGAGGACACAAATGGACCATGTATCAATCATCATTTTGAAAAAGGACTCAATCATAATCATATACATTGAAAGAGACCTCCGGCATAATCATACTCTCTTAAAGAGACCTCAGCCATAATCATACTTATCAGAAGAGACCTCGGTCGCTAAAAGAAACCTAAAGACCTCAATCCCAAATATCAATTTCATACTCAATCTAGCTTGAATCATTTTCTACTATCTTTTTATCAATAATGAGACTCAATTAATGTTTCATTTCAATATAATAATCACTTTCAAATGAGTATGAGAGTATGAAAAGAGTCCACATAATTCATATAATTAATCGTCAAAGTAATCAATCACATCATTCCTTGAATATTAAAATCATTAGGTGAGTCATTCAATAATAACATCAGATCATTTCTCAAGTTTTTAATAATCACTTTATAATCATTGTTAAAAAATACTCCCCAATGAGTCAATGTTTTAACTATTATTCATCAATAATTTCATCACAATATCAATATTACACAACACTCGTACTAATATTGCATATATCATGCCTCAATAATTACTTATATGGTTACCATTTTTCATTACTAAATATTTGAGTCATATAAGAAATTCACAACTTTTATCATGAAAATCACACAATAAATCGATTATCTCAATATAGGGATCGATATCATCACCTAAAGTTTCATAATATTCAAACTAACATCATTAATTATATAGTACATTAGAAGTCAAGTTATCATATTCTATCATATAGCTATTTCATCACTGCCATCACATATATTAAGTCATTTCATGACTAATTCACCCACTTTGAATCTCTATTACTCCCATATAAGGTTTAAAGAAACTCAACAAGATTAAAGAATCCACTTGCCTTGATAAAGTCAAGAATCAACCCACTTCAAATAATGATTCACAATCAAATTTCAAGTCTAACAATATCAAAATCATGACATTCAGAAAAAGAGAAAATGGTCCAAAATTTAATACCAAAAAATACAAATGAAATTTGAAAAATTTTGCAGGAAAATATTGCTTAGGTTATTAGAAATTCACTAGAGAAAATCATTTAAAAAATAGAATCAAAATGAACTCATAATCATCATTTTGTAAAACTTGACTTCATAAACAAAGCCCTTGATTTTTCAATTCAAAATCCTCAATTTGATGTTAAAAACGAAACATAATTAATGAGTAATGAAGATTTTAGCTCCGAATAACTTATCCAATAAATTCCACTTTAGAATCACTTAAAAATTACCTTCCACTAGCTCCAAAAGATCAAAGATAGAAAACAAAGTTTACTTCCCGAGGAAAATCCCCAAATCAAGTCTCAGATGTCACAAAAGCGACACAGGGGATGCTTAAGTGACATCCACTAAAGGGAGAGCTTTGCTTTAGCGGATTCCTGGTCACTTTTGTGAACTCCACTTCTGTAAAGGGCTGTCCATTTTTGTGACCATCTCTAAAGCAAACAGTGTTTGAAAAAGAGGTGGTCGCTTAAGTGACCAAGCATTCGCTAAATCGATACCTGGCACCAGGAATGAGTAAGCACTTTTTAACACATTTCAAGAACTTGGAATCAATTTTCGAAATTCATTGAATACTCTATGAACATAAACCAGCTATGCATCCCTAGTAAATTCGACATTTTGGATTAATGGAATCATCAGAAAGCAAGTATGAGGTCTCCTTGACTCAAAATTCAATTGGTCACAACTACGACAACTTAGGCACTAGAAATACCAAAATGCTATCAAAATGCCTAAAAATTAAATTAAAGCTCATCCCTTAGCTAAAATCACATCCCAAAACCAAAGGAACCATAAAAAATTCAATCTAAACACTCGAACTCAAAATGTTAACCAAAGTCAAACTTCCTTTGAATTTCAACTAAATTTCCAACTTCAGACCACAAATCCACATATCAACTCCAAATTTGATGCTAATAACTTTGCTAGATCAATTTTCACATTTCAAAATTGATAGAATCACACATGTACGAAGCATATTCTCCTACACATAGATGGTCCTCTAGGACTGACCATTTGTCTGGGGTTGAAATATTATACTCATATCCAATTGAGTACCCACTCTATGTTGTAAAGCCTTCCAAGAATGAGAAGTAAACAATAATCCTCGGCCAGAAACCAAACAAAAAAGAACACCATGAAGCCTAACAATCTGATTGATGTAAAGATGAGCTAACTTCTCTACTAAATACTTAACCTTGATCAAAATAAAATGGACAAACATACCAAATCTTTCAACAACAATCCAAATAGAGTCATAACCACCTATGGTATTGGGTAAACCCACCATGAAGTCTATGGTAATCCACTCTCACTTTCATGTAGGAATGGGCATCCTCTGAAACTTACCACCAAGCCTTTGGTGCTCACACTTCACCTGCTAACATGTCAAGCACTTAGACACAAATTCTATGATATCCTTCTTCATGCTATACCACTAATAATGCTGACTCAAATCATGGTACATCTTTGCTACCCCCGGATGAATATAGTCCGACCATAATAAGCCTTTTCTAGTATCAATCTGATCAAGTCACCCACCTTGGGTACACAATCCCGGCCTCCAGTCCTCAAAATAATATTCTTTAGCTTCACCTCTAGAAACCTTGTCTTGAATGATACTCAACTTCTTATCCTCAAACTACCGCTCATGAATCTAATCCATCAAGGAAGAACAACCCTCCATGAAAGCAAGTACACCTCCCTCATCAGAAAGTTGTGACTTATCCATTGGCTAATCTTTGAATAGCCCTATCCAAGAGTCACTTCATAACTCGAATAGTTGAAAGACTCTCTATGCTAGAGGCCTTTCTGCTCATTGCATGATCCACCATATTGGCCTTTCTTAAATAGTATAGACTAGTCAAATCATAATACTTTAGAAGCTCAATCCTCCTCCTTTGCCTCAAATTCAAGTCTCTTTGGCTGAAAATGTACTGTAAACTCCGATGGTTAGTGAAAGCCTCATAATGAACCTCATATAGATAGTGACGCCATAACTTCAATAGAAAGAGAATCACCGCCAACTCTAAGTGGGTGAGATTATTCCTTTCATGTGCCTTTGATTGCTTAGAAGAATAGGTAATCATCTTACCTTTCTGTATCAAGACACCTTCTAACCCAACTCCTAATGTATCACAATATATGGTGAAGTACACACCCTTTTCGAGTAAGGTCAAAATAGCTGAGATAATCAGCAAAACCTTGAGCTTTGGAATTTCTCCTCACATTAACTAGACTGATTAAATGCTACATTCTTCTGGGTAGTCAAAGAAACTGCTCTGGTGGAAAAGGCTTGAATAAAATGCCGATAGTATTTGGCTAAGCCCTCAAAGATGTGTAGTTATGTAGCGGAGATAGGTCTAGTCCATCCTTGAATAGCCTTAATCTTTGTTGGATCAACTGTGATGCGCCTGTTGGATACCACATGCCCAAAAAATATATCAAACTGTGCCAAAATTCACATTTAGAGAACTTAGCATACAATATCTCCTCTCTTAGCTGATAAAGCACAATCATCAAATGCTTGACATGATCGGCCTTGGTCTTTGAGTAAACCGGGATATCATCAATAAAAATAATCTCAAACAAATCTAAGTAGGGAATAATCACTCCATTAATCAATCCATAAATGTGGTAGGGATATCGGTTAGCCCAAATGGTATCGTAAGGACTACTAGTGTCTGTATCTAGTGTGGAAAGTTGTCTTAGGAATGTCAGACACCTTGATTTTCAACTTATGGTACCCAAATTTCAAATTAACCTTGGAAAAATAATATAGCTCCCTGGAGTCGATCAAATGAATTATCAATTATGAGAAAAGGGTAATCTTTTACCATCACTTTGTTCAATTGCTTGTAATTGATACACATTCTCATCGATCCATCCTTCTTCTTCATAAAAAAAATGAGGGTACCCCATAGTAACACATTAGGGTGAATAAACCTCTTACTCAAAATATCCTAAAGCTAATCCTTTAACGATAAGAAGGAATGGAGATGAGTTTAGTTCTTAGCTCAAGATCAACAAAACAATCAATATTGAGCAGAACCCTCAGAAGATTTGTAAAAAACACATCCCTGGACTCTAATGCCATAGGAATAGACTCCATCGAAGGTGACACAATTAGATATCCCAAGTGAAAGACAAATAATATAGATACCCTTTTTCAATCAACCTTTGTGCTTCAAAATAAGAGATAACCTTACTAGGATAAGAACCAGTAGACCTCTTTCACTTGATCTTTGGTCTACCAAGCATAACTAAAGTAATTATGTTGACATAACATTCAAGGATAGCATGATACGGAGAAAGCCAATCCATACCTGATATGACATCAAAATCTATCATATCAAGAATAATCATATCCAAGTATCATACCCTGCCAAAGATATAAGATAGGATTGGTACACCCAACCACCACTAAGGGATCTCCTATTAGGGTAGAAATATGTACAGGCACAGACATACAATCACACATCAAATCAAATACAGAGAAGAATTAGGAAGACATATATGAATTTGTAAATCTAAGATCAAACAACACAAATGTAGGCTAATGACAAACTAGAACAATACTTGTGATAATCATATCGAAAACTCAGCCTTAGGCCTTCCTGGGAGTGCATAAAAATGGACACCTTAACCTCCTCCTCTCTGAATAGTGTCACTGTCACTGTGCTAAACTAATGCATCTCTACCACCTTTACCATGAGCACATCCACCTATACCTGACCGGAGCTATACCACGTCCTTTAGTATGTGAGGTTGAACCTCTAGCTAGACGCATTAGATCTCTATCTAGGGTTATACTGGAATAAGTATGGTGTGGACCAGAATGAGCATGTAAAAGACATTATCAGATCATATGGCAAGGACTACCACACCTAAAATAAGATCTCAAAGTGGACTGTTATTGTTAAGAACCAGATAGAATACTATAACCACCATAACCCATAGGCCTCTGAACACTAGATAAATTATGACCATCCTCTGAAGTTGGTAAGGATGCATGAATCAGCCCTCGATGCTAGGTTGAACTACCTCCTCGGTGAGACCCTCTACCTCTTAATGAAGTACAAGAATAATGGTCAATGACTCAGGCCCTATTGGGGTCCCTAAACTCCTAGTGGTCTATTAATTTTGCCTTCTTAACGGTACTCATAATAGACTAAAAAAGTATTCCTCATGAGCTAATCTAAAGACATATGATTTGATCGAGATAACAAAACCTCTCACAAACCCATAGATTCTGTCATGACCCAAACTAGGGCGGAACCCAAAGGAACCCCAAGAAAGCCTCTTAACATATCATTATACATCCTTGGTCACTGAAGTAATTAAACAATAATAAAAGAGTATAAATAAAGGCATGGAAGAGTAGAAATAAGGGCATGGGGACTAAGGGAAAACCTTCACTTCATAAAACATCAAGAGATGAAAGAGAGCATCAAGCTTATAGCATCATTAAATACTTGTCCAATAACATCTCTAAACATAGAACTTAGCGGGGGCCAAGATAAGCAACCGATCTCACCCTCATAATAATGGTAATAAATAATACAAATATACAAGATATAGTCTAAACATAAGTACGAGAGAAGATAGATATTGTCCCTGGACATGAGTACTCACTAAAAGCTATCTTGAACAATCTATCTAGCCATGTGGAGGAGGATCAACAGGAGCTTTGGTTCCTACATGGTGATATCATGTAGGCATAAAATATGCGTTAGTACGTTTGAATGTACTAAATATGTAGGATGCAATGCAACAAGAGATAGGCAACGTAATCAAAATGCATAATCAAAGAAAGATATAGTATATTGGCAATATGGCATGCATGAACAATGCTTGAAGTAGAATATGATTGAAAAATAATCATACTTACATAGCTTGTTTAACACAATAAGGTGACATACTTAGATCATCCAAATACCTTGTACTAGAGGGTGAGGGATATAACATAGATCATAACCTCTTCTAGTAGGTAATGGGTACTACATGAAATAATACAACATATTGAATCGCATATGAGGGTGAGGCATACCACATAGTTCATACCCCTTCATATGAGTATAAGACATTGCATAACATCAAATCATTCATGAGGATAAGGTGTACAACATAGTTCATAACCCCTACATGTGGAAATTGTCCTTGTACTAGAGGGTGAGGCATACCATATAGTTCATAACCCCATCTAATAGGCTTTAACATAAACCTTCATATAAGAATTCAATAATTCATAAACAACCGAGACTCGTAAGAACCATAGATAATTTCATGATTTCTAAACATACTTTGTATCCCACAAATATCATGAAGTCACTTGACTTGTAAACCATGCAATAGACCATCAATAACTCAAGAACCCTAAACCGCACATTTATCAAACACTTGGTGGGCATGCAATGCTAGTGTAAAACCATGCAACTGAAGAGTGAAATCATGCTAGTAAATACAATATAAAACCACCCACCAACACTTGGTAATACCCTCATGCAATATACATCAAGACCCTTCATCAAATCTCAAGATATATCTAAGATTCATAGCTCAAAACATGCATAAATAGTCACACTTTTACAAAATCCTAACATAGTTCATAGTCAAATTCATAATAGAAGACCCATAAGTAAAATCAACTTAAAAATATGTAATTGAGGTAGAAAGGAAGCTTGGGCACCATAGATGAAAGGACGCAATGGTTAAAACCAACAAACCTTGACTTTGGAGAATTTTTGATAAAGATTGAAAATGGAGACTTGAAGCTTGAGTGAAATCCTTGAGATCTGGATGAGTTTTGGGAATTGAAATTTGGGGTGAAATATTTGTCTAAGTGTTTGGAAGAGTATTGGAGAATGTCTTGTACTTAGGCCCAAACCCAAAAGCCTTGGACCGAGATAAAAATTCACTAACAACAAAATGTACAGGTCTACATCTGGTCGATGATGCGAACCTATCGTGGAGGCAATTTTTACACTGGTCCGCGATGGAGCCGTGTTGCGGTACCATTGCGGATAGACACTAGATAAGTAAAATTATGGTTTTGAAATTGTGATTCGATTACTATAAAATTGGGGTTAGACCAATTTGCCACTAAATTTTCCCCCTGATGAAGAATATAAAGTCGGATTTTCGATATCACACACATAAATTTTGAGATGTATAAAAATTATGATTCTGGGCACTTCCAAGGCACATATTCGGACATTTTTTTGGGTCTTTTCAGATTCTCTCCATCTTAGTAGGGATTAATGACATGGCATGATAAGACAAGTAATAGAATCATGTCTTATACTTAGTAACAAACATGCTACCCTAAGTCAAGCTCTCAAACCTTGGCCAGATCTCCTCTTGAATACACTAAGGAATACAATGGTCCTGAAAAGCACATGAGAACACATCCCACTCAAATAGAGAGGACCCAGCTGATTTTGCTCTCACATAAGTCCTCTATCACTCTCTCATAGTGCCTAAAGTTGAACAATAACAAACGTAACACCTCGATTCAGTGAATCGACTAAGCCCATTGCCTACAATATCTCATGGCATGGTGTCAAGAAATCATAAGCATTCTTACTCTTACCACCCTAGAACTAAGGTGGTTTCATATTCTGAAATCACTTATAATTCTACTAGTCATCAACTATAAGAACTGGCTCATGAGTAATATGTATTATTGCAGGAACCAATGGCGGCTAGCCTACTAGATCATGAACTAAATAGTAAGAATATTTCCACCTACACGGGTCTATGAACCTCCCAGGGTATCTTTAGCACTACCAGATAGTTTCATGCTCTAAAGCACATCCAAAACCCCTAATGGAGTATCCTATAACAATGTTGTAGTCCCAACCTTTGAAAGAATCAGGTCCTTTCTAGGATCAACTATAGGCTTGGGGGAAATTGCTTTATTATTGACTCTAGTATATGGCGCTCCTCAGGAGTGACCTCTTCCCCAAGCATGTTCTCTACGGTTGGTTGAAATCTCACTCATATCCTTAGGAGATGATCCCTCAGCTCTCCTACCAACTGAAGATTCAGTCCTATCCATGTGCCCAATAGAGCACATCATAATTCAGAACTTATAACCAGTAACCATGCACAACAGGAATCGATAGGATAAAAAGAAAATTTTCTAATAGTCTTTGTAGCCTCTTAAAGATAAGTAATGGACGTCTCTGTGCTAGTCCTTAAGACTCTGTTCGGTTGGACTTATACACATATTAAGACTTATGAACCTAGGGCTCTAATACAAATTTTTCATGACCTAAAATTGGTTGTGATGATAGTTGCCTTTAATCCTTCAAGAGAAGTCATCTTAAACAAGATATAACTAAAAATATGAAAGAAAAAACATAAGTAATAGTCTAAATATATAAGGATAAGAAATAAGGAAGTAATGTTCACAATCTAAACACCAGCCCTTGACTGGTGTCATATATACAAGTTTCTATCACAAATAAGTGCCAAAAAAATTAATATAATTTATAATGTCTTTGATTCTAAAATAGAATAAAAACAATTAGTAAAAAAAATTTTGATGGGTCGGTTGAAAAGGGATAGTTGCTACCTCTTAGACTATCTCAAAGGTGATTTAAGAATAAGAAAGGAACATTAATTAAAATTGAGCTCACAACCCAAACACAAGTGTAGAAACAAGGGAGAGTATCAACCTAAACGGTACTCAACAAGATTATCTAAATACTGGTAGAGAAAAAAGAACATAGTTAATCTTTTCGTACTAATCGGATTACCAAAACTACAACTTGCACTCAGAAAAGCCATCACACGCAACTCAATATTAGAACCATCATCAAGTGAGTCGTTCAATAATAATGTTACATCATTTCTTAAGTTTTCAATAATCACTTTATCATCATTGTTTAAAACTACTCATTAATTAGTTAATATTTTCACTAGTATTCTTTCGGTAATTATATCACAATATTAATATTGCACAACACTGGTATCGATATAGCATATATCATGCTTCAATAATCACTTCAATCATTACTCAACATTTGAGTCATATTAGTAATTTACAATTTTCATCACTAGATCACATAATAAATCAATTATCTCGATATAGAGATCCATATCATCAACTAACATTTCACAATATTCAAAATAGAATTATTAATCGTATACTAAATCATAAGTCAAACGATCACATTCTACCATGTACCCATTTTATTATCCCATCACATAAATTAAGTTATTTCATGAGTAACTCATCCACTCAGAATCCCCATTACTCCCCATCACACAAAGAAGGGAAATATAAGGTTCAAATAAATTCAACAAGAGTTAGAAATTCACTTTCCTCGATAAAGTCATGAAATCAACCCAACATTTGAGCCTTCCCCTTTCAATTTGTACCCCAAAGCACCATAATCTCTTTGAATAATGATTCATAATCAAATTACAATCCTAACCATGACAAAATCATGAAATTCATGGGAAAAGAGCAAATTGGTCCAAAATCCAATATTAAAAAATGGAATGAAATCTAAAAATTTTTTACATGAGAATATTCCTTAGGACATTAGAAATCTATTAGAGAAAACTATTTCATAAATAGAGTTAAAATCAACTCATAGTAGCTATATTCATCAAACTTGGGTTGATGAGCAAAACTCCTAATTTTCCAATTTAATATCCTCAATTTGATGTTAAAAATAAGAAATAATTAATGGGTGATAAAAATTTTATCTCAAAATAACTTACACAATAAATTCCACATAAAAATCACTTCAAAAATTAACTTCCTTGAACTTCTGAAGATCAAAAATTGCGAATAGGATTTACTTTTCGAGAACATTTCCCAGATCAAGTCTCAGATGTAGAAAAAGTGAAATAGGATTCGCTTAAGCAACACCTACTAAATGGTCGGTTTTGCTTTAGTGGAGCTTTGGTTGCTTTTACAATGGTCTGTTCACTTTTGCGACTACCTCTTAAGTGAACAATGTCTGAAAAAGCAATGGTCGCTTATGTGACCAAGCCGTCACTTAACAAATGTTTGGCACCATCAACCAATAAGCACTTTTAACACTTTACAAGAACTCAAAATCAGCCCTCAAAATTCATTTGAAATCCTATGAACAAAAACCAGATATGCATCCCCACTGAGTTCAATATTTCAGACTCAATGGGATCATCAAAAATTGAATATGAGGTCTCCTTGACCTGAAATTCAATTAGTCAAGCTAGGACAACTTAAACACTAAAATACCAAAATACTATCGAAATGCCCAAAAATTAAATTAATAGCTCTATAAATCACCTCCCGAAACTAATGAAACCATTATAAATCCAATTCAAGCACCTGAACTCAAAATGTTGACCAAAGTCAAACTTCTTCAAGAACCTAAATTCATTCAAATATCCCTCATACTCAAGGTACTTGGAACAAAAAAGCTCAAATCCTTATTGATAAGTTACTTTTAGATAAACTGTTGAGAAAGTACGGAGACTACACCAGAGTTGAGAGAAACTGATTAGTGTGCTTGAGTTTATTGATTTGAAAGAATGCATTCTTTGTAACGATCAAAGCTAGGGACCTTGTCGTGACACGACAGATGAGATACCTGAAGGCACCTCACCCAAGCCATCTAAGAATCTCAAACATTCATAGGCGTTAGATAGAAACTCATTGCGGAAGATATAAGGGGAAAAGGGCCGATTGGCCATGTTATGCATTAAAGCAGCATTAAAAAATGGTAAAAATAGAAAAACTCATTTGTCCATAAGTATGCGATTAGTATATAGTGAAAGGAACCAGTACAGTCAAATTCCAACAAATAGAAGGAAAATCCATAATAGTCAACATAGTGAAGGGCTACAAATTTATCATCTAAAAATAAAAGTACAGAATAGAGTGGAAAATAGGTGGAATCCCGAACTAAGAGCTCACCACAATAATAATCTGCTATCATATCTCAACTACTAGCCGTGAGCCGGTGGAGGATTACATGTCCCTACATGGTAAAATGATGCAAGAAAATATATATTAGTATGTTTGAATGTACAAAGTATGCAAAATGCTATGCACAGATGAAATTGTAGTGCATTCATAATTAAACATAACATGTAGATATATATAAGATAAAGAAACATGAGAGAAACTTAAACACGCACAAAGAAAAAGGCTCAGTTCAATATGAAACAATGCGTAAGAACACATAAAATGAAGACATGTCATAAGATCATGTAAACTTGTGGGAATGGACCATAATCAACAGTAAGACCATGTAAGCTACTACATGAACACCAATGACCTCCTTCAATTGGGAAAAGAACAATGGACTCCTTCCATTGGGAAAAGAGAATCTACTTGCCAAGGTAGATGCCCAAAACTTAGTAACTTTGCAGTTGCATCTTACATAACTTTTAGGCCTACTCGGATCTACTAGCCTAGCCTATAATGCTCCTATGGCGGCAAATAGTTAGAAAAATTGAGATTTAGCTTTAACGGATTATGCCTCAACTAACGGAATGGCTACCAATCTCTAGTCCTCTCATTGCTAAATCATCATATGAAAATCTTTTAAAACATACTCTTAGAATTATAAGTAGCAACCATAGGAGTAGCTTAATAATCTTTCTTAAACATTTTTAGGGAAATAATCATCATAAATATATCTTTGGTAAAAATTAACTTTGAAGCTCTTCATATATGCCCAGTCATAGTCATAATTCATAAGAAACTTTCATTGAAAATAAGGTGGGCTTGATTGATGCATGGATCAATCATAAATCACGTAAGTCTTAGAAAATTTCTTGAGAGCTCTTGCATTAGGAATTTGGAATTAAAGGAGTTAGAGAATGAGGGGTGTTTTTAGGGGTTAAAGACTAATATAAGTCTCCCTTTCAGTCTCCCAAATGATGTAGTGTAGGAATAGAATTATATAAAATGACCAAATTATCCCTTATTAAAAACTGTTGGAAACAACTTATGGAACCTCGATCATGAGCCATAGGTTGACTTACGGTCCGTATGTTCCCTCGTTTGATGAAACACCTGAATATCCTGAAAACTGACTTTTTCTATATCGAAAATTATGATCTACAGTACAGGCTGTGGTTGGACTCGTAGAGTCCTTCCACACTTAGCCAAGTTTTCTCCTTATTATTTACCTTATTCTATGAAACTATTTATGGATCATATCCTGGTCCATGATCTATCTAATAACTTGTAAATCACCTTATTGAATACTCCAAATTTTCTTCATGTCTAGGATCACACTCACAAACCTGTCTACGGATCGAAAGGTGTCTTATGAGCCATTACTTGGTCTGTAAGTTTCCTCACACTTGGAAACTTTTCCCTTTCCCAAAGTTCTATGTTTGAGAACCGAACCTATGGGTTGTATATCATTTTACGGTTCATAAATGGTCTCGTAACCCAAACTTCAGGTCACTTTTAGGCCAACTTTCTGTAGTCAGGGCTCTTAAACTGGGGTCATTACATTCTTATTCATATGAATCATGCATTTGAACTAGAGTAAAATGCAATGTACTCCAGTCTCTCTTCTCCAAATTGCTTTAGACGTTATCCTTAGGTAGAAAAGTTATGTCTATAAATATTTAGTTTCACCACCCAAGAGATAGTAATTCAAGACTTTACAAATCATAAGTAGCAGAATCATTCTAGAGCTAGAAATATGAAGGTAGAAAAGTAGAAATCAAATAGTGAGATTGGGTGATGATTGAGGTTTGTAACTAGAGTTATGTATGTAGTAGATAAGTAATAAGGTAATAAATCAAATTCTTTTACTTTTTACTAAAGAGTAGTAAGTATAATCTAACAATTATAATAAGATGTAAAAAAAGAGTTATGGTTAGGATGAGTTAGAGTATACTTAAACCAGGTAAGAAGTCTATGTTGATATGTCATTGTGCTAGTGAACACCATGTATTTGTGTTGAATAGATGAACAAAGTACTCATGAGGTTATAGACTTAAGCTAGGCTTGTGATTTTGAAGGGAGAGACCCATAATATTCATAGAGTATGAGCTTAACTAAATAAGGAGGCATAATGAATGGGTAGATAGTACTTAGGTTGTGAAAGAAAAGTAGATGATCAATTATAACCAGATAGGTTGGGAGATAAAGATTGATTACTTGTCCTGAGGTTTTAGTGTTCTAATGTTTCTTGATTGTACCTAATAGTTGTAAGTTAGTATAACATTTGATAAGTATGTGATATACATGTTTAGTACTAGGACCTAAGCTTGAATTTTTTTGAAGAGCATCTTAAAAATGGTGTAGAATTATTAGGGTGATACTTTTAGTGTGCAGTGTTCTACTTATAGCTTAGTCAAGAGAATCAGTGCGCAGATTTAGGGTTGTGACCTTTGAGATAAGGGGGAGATGATGAGATAATGAATCAAAATATATTTGAGCTTCGTATAGTGATGAGTTGATCAAGATGAGACATCAACACTTTTTCATCTCATATATTCTTTATACTTCAGTCAAGGTGATACCTTGTTCTTGTTTGTGTACAGAACCATGCCCATGCTCTAAAACCATGGACCTTATGTTGATTTACATCCATGTAGATTTTCAAGGAAGAGAATCAGTAACTTCATTTAGTAATCCTAATCTTGTCTCATGAATTTAAGAGTTTCCAACCCTATGTAACATAAGACATGTATTGAGCTAGAAGGTCATTTTTGGTATTTTTGATCAAATTACTATTTAGCCATTTTCAAAAGTTTCCCT
Organism: Solanum clarkiae; assembly: GCA_011800125.2. Classification (NCBI taxonomy): domain Eukaryota; kingdom Viridiplantae; phylum Streptophyta; class Magnoliopsida; order Solanales; family Solanaceae; genus Solanum; species Solanum clarkiae. The sequence goes on from JAABOM020058852.1 coordinate 34,103, forward strand.
AAATCATTTTTGGTCAAGTCTAAAAGTTTGATTTTGAAAATCTTATAAAAAATTAGAGTTTGCTAAAGAAAGAGTTTTTAAAAGGCTTAAAGTTGGAAATTTTGAGTTTTGGGGTCATTTTGAGTTTCAGGTATTGAATTATGATTCTATCAATTCCATCAGCTCCAGAATGCTAAATCTTGTCTAAAGAACTTAGAAAACTGAATTTTGGGTGGAAACAAAGATTTTAGGCCCAAATTTGCATTTTCAGTTCATTTTGAATCATAAGTTTTACTCTGGTCAATATTCGGAGTTCAGACTCAGATTGAAATTTTGTCATTTCAAGTGGTTAGGAATGATGAAACTAGCACTAGAAATGACTTTGTCGTAAATTCTACAGGATTCGAGTTCGAAACTAGTTTAACTGATCTTTCTTTGGGTTCTGGACCAAGGAGGTTCGAAATTAATTCTGATGATTCCATTGAGTCTGAAATATCATTTGTAGTAGGGTTTCACATTTGGTTTGTGTTCACGGTGTTCTGAACGAATTTTGAAGGTCTTAATCTTGTTTTCCTAGGTTATGTTATTGTTGGTGTGTAATCACTTCTGGTGCAGGATAGTTTGTACTCCGTGTTCGTGGGTTACCACTGTGTTTGTGGAGTGTTGCATAATTAAGCATCCGTGTTTATGGGCTAGGGCACACTTTCACGGGGCTCATACGAGCTTCACTCCACGTTCAAAGGTGAGCTTTCCGTATTCGTAGAGCTTCAGGAGTTCTTAGATTCCGTGTTCACGGAGCATTATTTACCCCTATGTAGTGAACCATTTTAAAGACGTATGTAAACCCTTTTCCACCATTTTTCATGGAAAATCGATTAGGTAACTATTTTCTAACCTATTCTATTGAATTTTTTTAATTAATTTGTGTTTCTAACTTAATAATTTGGGATTTTACTGGTGGAATTTGGGATATTTTGGACTTTGATTTTTAAACTTTAATTGATGATTCCTCCCTCATCTTAGTTCCATTTTTGAAACAATTTTAATCGTTGGACTCCCTGTTACTTGGAGAACATTTTCATTTATTAATATTCAGATTCTGGTTACTTTTTCTGCCATGAATTTTTTGACCACTTTATCCTTTTTCTCTAAATTGATTAATTTTAGTGTTATTAGATTTATTATGTGATTTTAATGCTATATTTGGATAGATTTTGGTGATTTGGAGCATCATAAAAAGGGAAAGGCGTTGGATTTGAATTGATTTGAAACTTTCTCTAAGGCAAGTAGACTTCTAACCTTTTGTTAAGTATGGTTGAACATTGTATACTCCTATGTGTATTGAATTGAGTACTTTGTTGTAGACTTGTATCATCTTATGCTTTGATCATGAGATTTTAGATTGATTACTCATTCATATGGTGATATATTGACTTATGTAATAAGTTGTGACTTCATAATCTATGTGATTTCATGAATCATTTGATACTTATATTGAGACGACATTTATGTTGAGATGAGATTGAGATTGAGATTGGGACTATGGTAATATTAAGACAATGATGATATTGATATATTGATAATATGGACGATATTGATAGATTGATGATAGTGAAATCATTATGAGACTAGCAGTGTGAAATAATTGTGATCATGCACATTTGCATCTATTATTACTTATGTATTGATACTTCTAATAGCTACGACTAAAAGTTGAATAAGGTAACATATGAGTTGGTGCACGAGGTCTCTACTGATCGATGATAGCTGAGTTTTCTGCCAGTTAACCGAGGTAATATGACGGATGATATTGGGTTCAAGGTAATTTTGTGATGGGTTTGAGGTCATTTTTTGATAGGTCCATGGTTATTTTTGGACAGTTGAGTATCGACCGAGGTCATTGTCAATAATATTCACGAATGTGAGACCTCCATGAGTTTCAATCTGAGGTTATCAATGGATGTATATCATGGGATACATATACATCACGATTATGTGACATTGCATCATATTATTTATATCTTATGGCATCCGCTCCATCTCATGTCATATCCGTCTAATATTATCATTATTTTGATTATGGGAGTGTATACTAATTGTGTTGTTTAGTTGAGTAACTTTTGGACATATTTATATAATCATGAGTTTGGAGATATTATGCCAGGTGATGAGTATATCTATTTTATTTGTTAAATGTATATTATATTATGCTAGGACTTTTCTTAGTATAGGGTTATAGTTCAACAACTTGTGGTTAGGAGTTAAGGAGCACCTGTGTTCCCCATTGCTTTACATCAGGTTAGTTTTATTTTTCTGAGTAACCCATTGTTCGGTGCTCAGCCTTGGCTACATTTTGTAGGCTATGAGCCCAGTCCATCATGCTAGACCTTCTTTTTGTTAGATCAATCTTCCGAGTCATCCGTGAGGAAGCTATCTACATCTCTAGTAGGCCTTCGAAGATCCCATTTTTATGTTTTGTTCTATTTGAAAACTAGATATTTGAGGCATGTAATGCATTTTAGTATTCTGTATTTAGAGGCTTGTATATGTGACACCAGTCCTGGGAAGGTTGTAGTTTTGATTGCCTATGCTTATCTGTCCATATTAGATAGTTTTTCTTCTGCTTTTATTATTATGGTGAGTTGTTTAGGGTTTGGCCTGACTCGCCTTGGTGGGTTAGGTTAGTGTTATCACACTTGAATTTTAGGTCATGATAATTTGGTATCAAAGCCCCAGGTTCATAGGTCTCACATGTGTACAAGTCCAGTCGAGTAGAGTCTTAAGGATCGGTAAAGCGATATCCATTACTTACCCTTGAGAGGATACAAAGACAATTAGGAAATTCTCTTTTGCTTCATTCTAATGAATTTGTGCATGGATATTGTTTAAGTGCTGAGCGCTCATGTGTCTTTTTGATATATGGCTAGGAATAGAGCTAATATTACTACAGAGCGAGGGGAGGCAGACCCTGATGTTCCTATTGAGACCCCAGCTAAAGGTAGGGGTCATTCAAAAGGATGGTCTAGAGGCTGGGGCTGAGTGGCCGTACTAATGAGAGATTATGAGCAAGGTATCTCCCCCAAGCTACCAATAGAACGTAGAGAGGAGCAGGTTCCCCATGAGTTTGTTGTAGCACCGCTACCCTAGGATACTCTATTGAGTGTTTTAAATGTACATAAGACTTTGGGGTAGAAAGGTATCCCTATTGTTCATCTGGTACTTCACAGACTAGGGTTAAGGTACAACCCCAATACCAATAACAAGCCCCCGAGGCACCGATTCAGGTGGAGTAAGAACCAACAACAGCAATTGTTCAGATTCCACCAGTAACTTCCTAGACTGATGATAAGCAGCGTAGGTATGAGAGGTTTAGAAAGATGGCCCACTTCAGTTTTAGGGTAGGAAGATCGAGGATGCATATGAGTTTTCGACCACTCTCAGAGTATTATTTGATGTCGTGGGGTTAGCCGAGACTCATGTGGTGAGATATGTTATCCACCAGCTTCGTAGCCCAGCAAGGGAGTGATGGCGGACTTATATAGGATCCCTCCCAGTTGGGTATCGTCAGATGACTTGGGAGATATTTTTCTAGTGCCTTTTGTGATTTGTTTGTTCATTGGAGTGTCTATGAGGAGAACTACCTAAGGTTCGAGACTGGAGGTAGGGCAACATGACCGTCACTAAGTACGAGGTTTACTTTTATCAGTTGGCCCTTCATGCTAAAGGCATTATCCCTATCAAGGCAGAGAGAGTTCGTCGATTTCTGAGAGAGTTGGATTATTCTATGAGGTGGTTGATATTTTAGGTAGCTAGAGATGGAGATTTATTTCAGTTAGTTGTTATTGCCAACAACGACGCAGAGTTGATGCAGAGAGAAGTGTTCGGGGACCTAAAAAGGGTCCATACATCAGGACAGTTCTTAGGTACCTCATTAGGAGGCAGAGGTATAGCAAGAGGAGGAGGTTCGTTTCAGCTTTGAGGGGTTCATGTAGCTATGCCAGCTTCAGAGAAATGACGAGGTCCTCATGATTCTTATAGTTCAGGTCAGAATTCATCTGGTTCCCAATAGAAGCCTGTAGGCAGAGGAGACTACAACATCCCTCCTTCTCATTCACATCATTGGTTCACTCCTACTTATTGCTTCGGTTGTGGATCTCCTGATCATATAATTTGATAGCATCCTAGGTAGACTCATTCTGGGTCTCATCATTCAAACTTTGCATCATCGATTAGAAATTTGGCACCACCGGCCAGAGATTCAGCCCCACTGACTAGGAGCCATGGTAGTGGTTAGATTGATAACGGTGGATGTACTAGTAGTAGTGGAGTAGCTGATATTTCTACCCATTCTACTGGTAGAGGGGCAGCTTCTTCGAGTGGAGGTTGAGGTGGCCTTTATTATGCTTTTCCAGGAAGGGTGAGGCTTAAGCCTCTGATGCTGTGATTACAGGTATTATTTTGATTTTTGATTGCCTCTATTTTTTATTTGACTTTGACTGCACTTATTCTTATGTGTCTACATACTTCTCCATAGGTTTTGACTTGCCGTGCGATACTATGTTTGTGCCTGTTCATGTTTTGACCCTGGTAGGTGAGCCCTTAGAAGTGGATTGGGTGTACCGGTCCTACCTTGTGACCTTATCAAGCTATGGGACTTGGATTGATGTGATTATTCTTGATATGATTGACATTTATGTTATATTGGGGATGGATTGGAGTTCTCCTTGTCGGGCTACTCTTGATTGCTACGCTAAGACTATGACTTTGGCTATTCCGGGTAGATCAGGTATTGTATGTCAAGGTTGTGATGGCTCATAACTCTATCCTAGGAAATGTATTAGGGTCACAAGAGACCTCTAGTACTTAGTTGAGTTCAAAACATTTCTATAAATCGAGTTTCTAGTGTTGGATTATGCAAGGGTTAACTCTAAATGATCATAACACTCAGCATACCAATAATTAGATGTTCCACGACCTAACAAATGAAAGCCCTTTGAATTAACTTTCCAATGCAACTAGTTTCTCCTCAATTTGAGTTCAGAGTCAAAATTTATTGCCCTTTAATTGGAGACTGCCAGAGAAGAGGTGAGTTACCAAACTCCTTTACGTGCCGTAAATTGAAGTACAACCTATTTGCTAATTCGTGGGTAAAAGTCCAGAAACTTCAATTTTTGGTCCCAAACTTTACGAATCCATCTACGGGTCGTAAAATGGGCTCCTAAAGGTGAACCAGACACCCCAAAATTGGGGTTAAACTTTACGAAAGGGTCCCTATGAGTCATGAAACTTTCTATAGGCTATAAATGGGCCGTAGATGACTTTTGACAACTTTTTAAGAAGGCTATATTGGTCATTTTTCACCCTTTCAAAGCCTAGGATTGATATTTTTGCATCTAAATAAAGTCCGAAACATGTCAGTTCAATTATTTTATGCTTAAAGACTCTCAAATGTAAAGCAAGGTTTTAAGAGAGAAAAAGGGCTAGGGTTTGAACACAAACTTGAGAATTCTTCCAATCTCTTTCAAGGTTCAAAACTTCTAGGTATATAAGGCTAACCAAAACATGGAATCTGTTCTCTCATATGCCGATAACCTGAATTGATGGCTATGTGAGTAAGTTGAGTCTCCCATAGATGTTTCTTGAACGTTTCTCTTAAAATCAAATGTATTTCTACATAATCTTGCATGCATTATTGTTTTTATGATTTAATTATTTAAATTTGATGATTTTACCTTACTACATGAACCCTAGCATGATTTCTTATTATTTGTACATATTTTACTACATGAGCATGCATGAATATAGTATGAGACTAAAGAGCATGAAACCCCTAAATGCTTTAAATCTACCTTTGTTTTTCCTAGATGTGATGAGTCAGAAGGATGCATGAGAGTTCGTATGAGTCAAGAACTGAACCCTAAAATGATGTAACCAAAGAATTGATAGTTGATGTGATAAGTTGAATTAATGAATGTCCAATGAGACTAAATGAATGAGTTAACCATAGGGTTGATATCTTATGAGCATATTGAGTCTTGGGAGGAGTATTAAGCACCGATGTGATTGAACTCAATAACTACATAGCCGACGTAAGAGAGGTTTGAATCGTAAAATAGGATGTTTCCTAGTGTCCCAAAAAGAGGACTTGATGTTATTGATGGGATGTCTAATACCCCCGATAGGGTATTTAGATGGATGTGGCGATGACATCATTTCGTTGTATTATTACCGACTTATAGGTGATGGATGTGGCGCCTCGTTTAGGACCTATTTGCTTTCAGTTGATTGGTGAGCCTTCCATTATTTTTGAAGGACATTATGTATTCATTCTAGCTTGAGTAGACTTATATTATTCTATTTAGAGATAGCCATAGGTCTGTTATTGGCACCATTATCCAGAGGTTTTAGATGCTTCACAGTCTAGATTGTTGAGTTATGATCAGATGTTATATTGACTAGTTTCTTTCATACTAGTCTTGCTTAGCATGTGGACGAGATGCTTAGCCTTGGGCCTTTATTTGTCATTTATTATTTCCTTTCTTTAAGTATTCTTATTCATGGATGTCTTCCATTATTAGAATGTGATTGAACGAATGTGATGCAACTGAGTGGTTCTCTTGGAGACTAGAACTAGACTCTGAGTGCACGCCACACCAATGGTATCCTCTCCGGACGTGAAAAACTTTGTATCAGAGCACAGAGTTCAAGAGTCCTATGGAGTCTATGAAACCGTGTCTAGTAGAGTCTTGTTTATGGGTGTATTGTGCAATAATTTATAAGAGGAGGTTGTAGGACATTAGGAATTGTTACACTTCTTTCATATTCAAATTCGTGCAATAGAGTTAACACTCTATGAAATCTCTCTTCTGATTCGTGCGTTATCCCTTTACAAAATTATGATCATGCTTCTGAGAAGAGATGATAAAGGGAAAGCGAGTCCATCTAGACAGGATGCTGACCTACCTGAGCCCTAAAGTTAGGATGAACCCATAGGCTAATTCGTCCCTACTGTGAAACTACCATAGACTGACATCAGTAATGGCGAGCTTTGCCAGAGCATCCAGACTTTATCCAAGGCTATGACAACAATAGCCACTAGACAAGGGGAAAACAAGCAGGATACGCTGAACACATAAAGAGCCCATGAGTTCTTAAAGATGAACGCACTGGAGTTTAAAGACGCCAAGGAAGAATAGGAATATGAGTCACTATCAAGAAAGGTTTCATAACTTTAGAGCTCAGGGATCTAAGTCACAGGCTAGTGTGGCTCAAGGTTCCCAAGGAAAGCCACCTTATGGAACATATGGAAAATTTCATGTAGCAAAATATCATGAAGGGAGTGCTGGATGTTACAAATGTGGCCAAGAGGATCACTTCTAGTGGAAATGTCCAAAGTAGGCCAAAAAGGCCCAAGCTTCTACACCAGCACCACTAGTTGGAGAAAATCAAGAAAGTTCTCCTGATATCTCTCTAGATGTTGTGACGGGTATGATTCAAACCTTTACTTTCTTTTGATGTTATCCATGAGAGAGAAACTTCTGTCCCTAAAGAGTTTAAGGTTGCTACCTTAGAGTGTGACTTGGGGTATTGTAAACCATAGGTAGAGATGTTATTCCAAAGCTAGAACGATGACAACAAAAAGAAAAAGATAAGATAGTGAGAATAATAATGGATTGAGGCTTGTAAGTAAAGTTATTAGCTATTAGGTAAGTAATGGGGTGATGAGTAACTGCCATAAGTTTTGATGAAAGAGTCGTAAGTATCCTACGACTTTCACGATGAGCTATAAAGAAAGTGTAATTGTTAGAATGTCTTAAAGTGTCTTCAGAACTAGAAGGAGGTTTGTGTTGATATGTTATAATATTCATACTATAAAGGGTGAAGTATAAATGTTGAATAGGGGAACAAAGTGCTTTTAACGTGATTATATCTAAATTAGGCTTATCATTCTGAAGTGAGAGACCATGAGATCCATAGGTTAAAAGCTTACTCAGATAAGAAGGTAGATTGAATAGGTGAGTGGTACTAAGTTGTGAGGAAGGGATGTGTTGATTGAGTATTCACTATGAGGTTTTAATGAGCCTATGTTCTCAAATTTTTACCTAGTAGTTATAAGTTGGTGTGATGTGAGAGAAGTGTGTGATGCACATAGTAGTAGTAGACCCTAAGCTTGTATTCTAAGGAGTAGTATGAAAGAGAAGACGGTATTGTGACAGTGATAGCCTTAGTTGGAGATATACTCTAAAAGATTCACCATAGTGTGTATTTGAGATTAAGATATTGGCTTGCAAGAAATGTGATGCGATGAGTATGATATAGGTACCATAGATGAAAATAGTGAATTGAGGGTGAAACATTTGACAAGAAGAGGCTTAAGATGTGTATCCATGATAGCGTGAAGTTGTGTGACGCTCTAAGTTATGAATGCTATAAAAATCTAGATACTATATTTGAATTGTCAATGTGGAGTAAACTGATGTAAGTATTTTTTTTCATCCCGAGTAATTAATACGATCGGGGCTTATAGATAGATGATGATAAACTTTCCATTATAGTCTATGTTTTATATAGATAAATTTATGGGATCATAGAAGTTGAGGGTTAGCAGGCAAAATGAAGAGGTTAGATTGTAAGAGTTATGGAAAGTGGCTATGACACCATTAAGAGTAGAAATTATAGAAATATTTCCATAGTGACAGGAGGAAGTTAAGAGTGGTATCCCTACAGAGAGTCTCAGTGGCTATTATATATATATATATACACACACACACAAAGAGTTTAAGATGTTCTTATGGATAATGATTTCCTGACCGGGTGGAGATATGCACTTATAGCTTAGTAAAGGGAATTGATTTGCAAATCTAGGGAGATAACCTTTGAGCTAAAGGGGAGACGATAAGGTGGTAAACTAAAGTAGATAATGAGTTTTCAGTAGTGATGGGTTGATCAAGATGAGATATCAATTCTTTGTCATCTCATGTATTCCTTATACTTCAGTTGAGGTGATACTGTATTCCCGTCTAGTGTATGACTGCAATATCCATGGCCTGGTCCCATGTACCACATGTTGATTCTCGTGCACGTTGAGTTTCGAAGATGAGAAGTGATAACCTCATTTATCAATCTTGACCTTACCTCATGGATCTACGAGTTTCCATCCCTATGTTGAATGAGATACTATTTGAGTTTTCCACTATGTATATTTTTGTTAACTCAGAGTTAGCCGTGAGAGACGAGGGAGATCGTACTTCATTATGAATGTTCTCTGATAAGATTTCTCGATTAAATTATGCTAATGATTTTTAGTTCCAATCCCTTTTAGTGATCCTACTTTCCAATCTTGATAGCAATGTTGATGATAGTGGAGGAGTGATAGTTGATGAGAGAGAAGGAGAGTTCTCGATTCTGATGATGATATGATACCATTTATTTTCAAGGATATAGACATGGATGAGCGCTTGGAGAAATCATGACAAGTCTAATAGGTAGGTGAAAGAATATTAGTGTCCCTCATGATAAAAGTTCATCCAATTGAGGGTGAAGATATGCTACGGTAGGATTGAAGATTCTCAAGTGATGTTGACCTCAAAGAAGCCATAAAGTGGTTAGAATGATAGGCTTGAATGTGTGGTTGCCAAGATGGAAGTGTATTGAAGTGATAAGAACGAGTAGTATTCTTTAAGTAAAGGTCACTATGGGGATATGAAACATAGATTTTAAAGGGTTAGATTGGTGCAACTATGATCGTCCGAGGAGTAGCACCTTAGGACTTAGAGCTAGTCATGAAGGGGGTAAGAGGATGTAGTTAGGAAGAGAGTTGAATAGGAGTTATAAGCTTAAATTGATGGTGTGCAATGCCATGAAAAGGAGCGTAGTTGATAGGAGGCACTGAGCTTGAGAGTATCCCTAGAGTATTGTATATATCATGATTGTCCTATCCTCAATCAGAGTTGATGACTTCCTTATTGAGTTAGAATAACTGATTATTGAGGTGTTCAAATGATTCAAATTGATTGAGTTCTGATGTTCTATTCGTGCCTTCTAATGATGAAATTACTCTCTGAGTTACTTTCCCATTGTTAATTTGAGTTTTCATCTCTGAGTTGATGTTCTTCTTGAGCCTATGAGTACTTGAGTATGCATGTCTCTAACTGTATCCATGCCTAATGATAATGTTAGAAGTAGTCTATCAATCTTGAACCTTGAGTTGAGGTTGATTCTAAGAGAATGAGTATTCAAATATCCGAGTATTTGAGTTCATTCTTGATAGGTCTCCTAGTTGATCATCATTCGAGGACGAATGATCCCAAGAGGGAGATATTGTTATAATCATATAAAATTTAATAAAATACAAATTTTATAATATGATTTAAATTATATTAAGTTCAAAATATATTAGTCCAAAAAATAAATGTTATGGATTAATATAATTAGATTAATTAATTAAGTCTAATAAAAATGTAGATTTAATTAAAAGCCCAAATTCATTTATTTGGCTACAAAAGATAACCCACTTTGTTAGGCCCAATACCCCCTCATCCTAGAGGCCCACTTGATGCTATATGTCGAATGATGTGGCATGCCAAGTCAAACAAAGAAGTCAATATGATCATGCCATGTGTCAAAATGATGTGGCATTCCTATCTCAATCAAAGGACAATAAAAATGTGGCACACGTACAAGTGATGTGTCTAAACCATTCAAGTATCGCCATATCACTTGAAAGGAAACCTATTTTCATTTTCTTGCGCCATGTCACCTTAAATCTGATTGGCTTGTAGAAAGCCTGATCTATCATGACTCCTCTATTCTACAATTATATATAGGGATCCTTATAATTCAGAGTTCACATCAAGAATTCTAATAAGAATCCACAGAAAGCTCATGGATCAAACGGCCGCAAATTTCTCTATAATTAACAAGAATTCAAGAAATCAAGAAATCAAGCATTCAAGTGCAAGAATGCATTAAGATGAAGACTACCGAATTCAAGAACAAGCCCAAAAGACCTTGATTCAAGTATAAGTAGAGATCAAGTTCAAGAACAAATCTATATCAAGTTCAAGTTCAAGTTCATCAAACCTATAAATCAAGATCAAGACCACCGAATTCAAGATCAAGCCCAAAAGCCCTTGAATTCAAATACAAGTCAAGATCAAATCCATCATGTTTTTCAAGATTTAAGATTAATCTAAAGAGCCCTTGAATTTATATTTGAAAAGGGGAATCAAAGAATATATAGAGATTGTAGCACTCACTCCTTGAAATAAAATACAATAATTATTGCAATATTGTTCATTCCTTGAATGATAATTTTTTGGCGCGACTTTTATTGTCATACAAATTCTGGCACTCCTGATATGCTGTCAAATAACACATTTGATGCCTAAAACCTGGGATTTTGTGTGTTCTTAAAATGACTTTTATGGTTTTTATGTGTTTTTGTGTTTGTGTTTATAGGAAATACAGGTTGGCTCAATTTTGGAAAAAGTTACAGATTTTGCTGATTTTTAGCACTTACGGGACCCTCTATGAGTCGTAGTCCAGTCTAAGAGTCATAGAGGTGGTCTCGTATATATTTCTAATGTTCAAAATCTAAGTCTAAAAGTTTGAAGTTCAGCTATACAAGCCTCAAGTACGAGTCATAGTCTTTTCTAGGGGTCGTAAAGGGTGGTATCGTAGCAAGTTCCAGTGTTGATCAATATTGGACCTGGAAATGCAAATGTAGACTACGAGAAGGCAATACAAGTCATAGACTAAATTAAGTCTCGTAGAGTTATATTGTAGCAATAAAGTACAAAATGTAAGATGCTGACTATGAAAGCCCGATTACGGCTCGTAGGGCACACTATGAGTCGTAACTGTGAGCCATAGCAGACACCGACCAATTTTTCTATTTAACTTAGGGACTTGTTTGTAAATACTATAAAAAGTATATTTTAGGATTTTTAGCAGAGAGACACAGATTTTGAGGGTTGTACACAGATTTTAGAGAGAACAAAAATAGGAGTAGATTCTTAGGGTTTATCTTTAGAGACTTAAATTTGGAGCTTACATTCACTTATAAATTAAATACATTTTTCAAGCTTGTGATTCTAAATATAAAGTGGGTTTTAATGTTCTTCAATCTTCTTGGGTAAGAAATTTACTATGTCTTCTTCATTTATTGTTTATTTATATGCCCAAGCTATGAGTACCTAAACCCACAACTTGGGGTTGTGGGAACCATGAGAATCTAACATAGAAAACCCAGATTATTTGCACTTCTTAAGTTGGGTATTTGCATGTATTATCTATATACCTTCATTTTGCATGTTATTTAATGATGGCCAACATTAAACCCCTAATGTAATGATCCCGATCCAGGTTGTGATGAATAGGAAAAAGGAATGAATAACAGGATTCAATGATGTATTCTCATCTAATCAACTGAACTCGGCCAAGGAGAGGTTTACAGGGATAATGGATAATGGTTAGTTTGGCATGCTATGAAGGCCGGCCAAGCCCCATAGTAAAATTCAACCTTCACCTTCAGAAGAGGGTCGGAAAAACATAAATTATCGTCCTACATACAATGTCCTATTTGAGCTTGTGTTATCTAGGTAGATTAAGTTAGTGAATCATGGATAACACAATTACCCAAATTTCTCTCCAATTTGACTGTCGCTCTATTTTCTTAATTTAGTTTAATTTTTTACCAATCATTGAAACCCTCCCCCTTTTTAGAGAATCAAGTAGCTGATGTTTAAATTGATTATTAGTGAGCCAATTTGCTAAAGTTCTGCATTCCCTGTGCAGTTCAACCTTAACATTTGTTAGGTTTTTACTTTAATGATCGCTTTGAAGTTGAAATGGAGGCGTATCTTGAGCATTCATCAAGAAAAAATTGCGCTGTTGCCGGGGAATATGGTGGTGGTTTGAGTTGGTTTCACTAGTAGTTTAATTCAAGTATTAATTTCTTAGTTCTGTTGTATTTTACTTTTATTTTTGTTTTTGTTGGTTTAGTTTCTTTGCAGGGTATACTAGGTGTGTATGCCCAATACAGGGAGTCGAGGCATTCCCTTAGCTTCAATTAAGTAGAGATCCAATGTGTTGCAAGGAGAATGGCTCAAGCGAATGTTAATGTCATACATACTTAATACATATATACTTATGTTTATAATATATGTACATATAGACGATGAATAAAGCTATAAATTAGAATGTCGATATTGAGGATAGTGATGACAATCCACCACTAAGGGAGAATAGGCCACAACCTAGGATTTCAATGAGAATGCTTATGGATGCATGGAACCAATATCGATTAAATCTCATGGCCATAGATGTTATGGGAGCTTTAGTGTTGCAACCATTATCGACCGATACTAAGTTCAAAGTGTTAAGTGTATTGCTCCAAATGCTTCAGAATTGTGGTTCGTTCGCGGGTCTACCTTTTAAGGATTCTCATAGCCATTTGCATAATGTAGCTTTTGTGTGCAAGATGTGATAAGTATGCAAAATTTTTCTATGGATCTTGTTGGGTTGCATGTGTTCCCTCTATCTCTTACCGGTACTTCAGCAGTTTGGCTATCAGAACTCCCACAAAGCTCAATCACCAGTTGGTCAAAATTGCAAAGCGCCTTTTTGGAAAGATACTTTCCAAGGTCAAAGAAGCTCAATTTAAAAGTCCAAATTAACAATTTTGAGCAATCGCTGGGTGATTCCATTAGCACAATGCTGGAGAGGTTTACAAAGTTCTTAAGAAGTGTTCTGGACCATAAGATCATTTATGATGCCTTAGTAGAGATTTTCTATTGGGCTCTTGATGAGAATAGTCAAGCTTGTTCCCATACCATCATGGGAGGCATGTTCTTGGATCAACCATTCACAAGGATACCAGAGAGAATTGAGCAAGTAGTCAAGACCAACAGAGCATAGGGGTAAAGGGAGAGGGCTTCCACAAGGAGTTCATATGCGGTAAATGTCAATTCGGAGCAAGCTATGATCAACAAGGAGATCCTGTAACAATTTTTCGGAGATCATGTAACAACTTTCCAACTCCACATCTCTATGGACTTAGTGGATAAGCAAAATCAAGAAAGAGTTCATACGGTCGTCTACCAACCCCTAGAGCGCCCATGTATGAGGAGCATTATTATGATGAGGATACTTGCTTTGTTAGTAACCAAGTGGTGGTTTCCATAACAATTCCCAAGGGTCCAATTCGGACTATTGGTATCAAGGTTCTAAAAACCAAGTTCAGAACTACAACCGAGAGGGTGCTTATAGATAACCGTGGGGGTTATTTTGAGAGAAATAGAGTTCCTGAAACTGAGTAGAGAAGAAGAAATGGATATAGTCATATGTACCACCTCATAATGATGACGTCGGGGCTAGCAATCAAGGATTGAAGAGACATTTGACCGATTGATGAAAAAGGCCAAAACACAAGATGAGACTTTAAAGGGGATGAAGTCCGATATTTCAAGTATCAATCAAAAAATAAAGTCTCATTTAGTGCTATCAACCAATTAGAACAACAATTTGGTCAAGTGTCTACTCAATTAAATCAACGCCAAAAAGGTACATTTCCAAGTAATAAGGTTCAAAACTCGATAAATGATAGATATTGTATGGCGGTCACGACTAGAGGAGCTAAGAGTAACATTGATCCTCCAATGCCGATAGTTGTGGATAACGAGCATGAAGACAAAATTGTGGAAGAGGGTGTGAATGAAAGAGAAGAATACAACAAGGATGGCATAAGCAGTCAAGTGGTTAAGGAGCCAGAGAAGGGTAAGACCATCCCAAGGCCTCCTCCTTGCTTTCCCACAAATACTCAAGCAAAAGGAGAACCATGGTAAATTCAAACATTTTCTCTCTATGTTGAAGCAATTATCCATCAACATTCCTCTTATTAAAGCATTGGAGCAAATGCTTGGTTATGCTAAATATATGAAAGATTTGGTGACTAAAAAACGCACGGTAGCTAAGAGCTTTCGCAAGAGCTCCATCATTGCAGTTCCATTACCACTTGATGCCTCTTGAAATGTTTGAAAAGCTTGGTTTTGGTTCTCCTACTCCTATGAGAGTGAGGTTATTAATGGTGGACAGAACAATCAAGAAACTGGAGGGAATAATTTATTATGTGTTAGTGAAAGTGGATAAGTTAATATTCCCAGCGAAATTTGTGATTCTTGATTGTGAAGTTGATCTTAAGGTCCCTATTATCTTGGGAATACCATTTATAGCCACCGGAAGAGCCCTGGTGGGTATGGATTACGGTCAACTACGGTTTAGGGTGAATGATGGAGAGGTGATTTTTGACATTCGCCATCCTATGAAGCATCCTGATGAACTAAAGAGTGAAGTTTGGGCTGTTGAGGAATTTTGAGCATTCAAAATGGATGTGTCATTCTGCGACATTAAATCAGGCACTACTTGGGAGGTAACCCAAGTGATTTTATGTTTTTCTTATTTCGAAGTTCATTTTCATTTTGTGGATTCTTAGGTAGTGTTTTGACTATGTGCTGATTATTATTTTTATACATTGGATTGGTTGTATTTGGGATAACAGTGTGTTTTGAGAAGAATGTGCAGGTGTTGAACAAAATGAAAAAATTGCAAAGATCTGTAGCTAAAGCAGTCTCTACGATCAGTCCTACAACCTGTATTGCACTCTACGACTCGTAATCCTATCTCATGGAGAGTTACAAAGATCAGGTAAAGTTGGCACTCCAGCTACGAGCTAACTTTACGACTTGTAGTTTAATCTATGAGTCATGAATGGGGTTCGTAGTGTTTAGGAAAGTTTTGAAATTTTCCTAAGTATTGAATGGTCTACAAGACCAAGAGCTACGAGTCTTCGTGCAAGCTATGACTCATAGTCGGAGTTTCGTAAACTCGACTTGGTGAATTTTAACAGTGACCCAATAAGGTATAAATAG
This sequence comes from Solanum clarkiae, assembly GCA_011800125.2. NCBI lineage: Eukaryota > Viridiplantae > Streptophyta > Magnoliopsida > Solanales > Solanaceae > Solanum > Solanum clarkiae. The sequence goes on from JAABOM020058852.1 coordinate 50,011, forward strand.
GGGACAAAATTTATTTTGATCCTAATTTTAACCCTAATCAGCGAAAATTACCCCAATCCCTCTTCCCCATGCCTTTTCCGACCATTTTTTGACACTCAAACTCTTTTTTTGGCAAGATTTTTTAGACAACACCTAGGGTTTGTAGCTATCACTGTCATCTTTTCTTTCCAAGTTCATCAGTGCTTGTGGTAAGTTTCTAAGTCAATTATTACCATTCATCCATCTTGTTAAACTTGATAGAGTTGATGAATGTGTGAGGCTAGATGTTTGATCATGACATTTCTCGATGCATGTGATTTGCTAAGGATAAACTAAGGTTACCATTAAGTTAGTTGATCGATATGCCTAGAGTTTGGCATTATATCCTTAAGATTTTAATTAAATGCTCATGCTATCATATGTCTTTTGTGATTTAATGGTTGCTATTGTGATATGAATGTCCATCAGTTTTCAGTTTTCATAAGAGCATGATCATGTTGGGTTAATCTGATGTTGCTGAAATCATTTGTTGGTCACTTCTTGATGTACTGGTTGAACCAGTTCCTCAATTAATTCTAAGTGTGATTAAATGATCTTGTTTTAAATGATTTAGGGATGGTGATACGAGTTTATGTTTGAATGAGCTAGGGAAGATTAACTTGAGTGAGTATTCATTGCTATATTCTTTCTTGATAGGGTAAATATTTGCTTTGAAATGATTTTTGGGGACTGGGCCATGTTTTATAATGTGAGCGCTTGCATGACTTGCTTCGATGTTGTTAGGGTTATTTTGAATCGCTGGTAAGGTCCGTGTGGTGAGTTGAAGTGTTTCAGGTACCTATTGCTTCCTACTCTGGGAGTCTTCTACGACTCGTAGATGGGTCTACGAGTCATAATTACCTCTCATATGAAGTGACAGTGACTTAAAATTCCTGAGTACTCATCATATGAGACCTACCTACGAGTAGTAGAGCCCTCTGCGAATTGTATTTAGGTCTCGTAGACTCATGCCTATTTAAGTTAGCTCCCTGGCACCTCATATGAAACCAGCCTATGACCCATAGCCGTGGCTACGAGTCATAAATGCATCTCGTATGTAGTTCTAGTGTTTAATAATGTCTTCCACCCCTGGTTTATGAGACCACAGTATGACTTGCAGTCCTACCTACGAGCCGTACCTGACTCTTGTAACAGCTGATTACAACTGATCCAAGTTACTTTTCTTATGTTTTTCTTTTGATCTTGTCTTTCATTATTGATTGTTTGGGGTTAATTATGGTTGGCTTATAATTGTTTTCAGATATCATGGCCCCTAAAGGTAAACTTGTAGCAATTAAAGCCTTCAAGAGGAAACTTGTTGATGAGCCTATGGATATTGAGCATTCGTATGATAATCAAACTCAGCTAAGTGGGTTACTTGAGGCTCTTGATATTCATCCTAACATAGAGGCTGAGGTGCCTCAGACTAGGGCTGCTGTAAAAGCTACTCAAACTTTGGTTCAAGATGATAGTCCCTCCCAATCTGATGAGTAGGGCGATGGTGATGAGTCTGAGTAGAGTACACCATAGATGACTCCTTCAGGCATGGATTCTAGTTCCAAAGATTCCTCCCAAGTTAGCGGAGATGCCCAGTCCTCGGTTGCCCGATCTACTTCTCAACACCGGATCCTAGAACTCACCGGTGGGGTGTCAAGGGCATGAAGACTATATTTGATGAGGGTTTACAGCAAAAGGGGTGAGGGAAGACTAACAGTTGATTTATGAGGAGCCCCGATTAATACTTGATTTAGCCATGTACCAAGACTTGTGGATGCTATGACATTAAATGAGCTCAGGTGGTTGACTGCTAAGCTTGATCATTATTCTCCAGTCATGGTGTTGGAATTTTATGCAGCCACCATACTTCTTGGTCTTCCCAAAGGGAAGAAACCTCTCGAGCAACCTATATTGAGAGAGCTGTTAATAAGAGGACGGCGGGTCGAGACATTGGAGGAGACAATCCGCCATGTACTATTTTGTCCTACATATCGAACACCAAGGTCTATAGCTAAGTGTGATCGAAAATTGAGACATATTAGGAGAACAATGATTGCAATGAATTTGGTATAAAGGATAGAGCTTTTGAGATGGGTTGCCGGACAGATTACTGAGCGTGTTCCAGAGCCTTCTTGGGTTACTTCACATTCAGAGGTTATCGTGAAGGCTTCCTTCTCCTTCCCTGCCAAGCTTTAGTGGGCTATCATCAGATCTCGCATCTAACCAACTTTCACAGATAATATGCTTATCTCAGAGCGAGCAGTTTTGGTAGCCATCATCTTAGTTGACTGACACTGATTGGCATGACTTATAGCTGAGAAAATTCATGAGTTGCTGCTTAGGAGGACCACATGCATACCACTCCCAGTTCTGATCTATAGACTCTGCCTAGCATCAAAGGTGGAGTTATCACTTCATATAGATCCTCTAGTTACGACCCTCCACACTTTAGATCCCAGCTTGATTAAGGCTAATGACAACCCCGTGGCACTTTAGAGGGCACAACCTCCTCCCATGCCCGAGCCATTTATGCCAGAGCTAGGTTGAGGGTTCGATGACTGCCCCCACCACTACTCCAGATTTTTTACTGATGATTAGACCCCAGTAGCATGAGGCAGTCGACATTGAGTGGGGTCCCATTTCAGCTGCACCTGTACCAGAGGATTCCACATCGTAGGTTCCCACACTGGCCATGGTTCATGTGTTTACTATTGTTTTTCAGGCCATGGCACAAAGGTTATCATGGACTGAGGCTCATTTGTCTCGACTCATGCAGTAGATTAGGATGTGGGTCCGGTAGACAGTTGAGGACTCGGAGGCTTGATGTAAGGCATTCGCTATTTCCATAGTTGACGAGCCTATTGCTACAGTAGTTGCCCATGTTAACGCCTTTAAGGACCAAGTACAGAAGAGACTAGCTGAGAGTCCACCATCAGACTTGTCAGCCTTTTGTGAGGAGCTAACAAAGTTCAATACTGACTTGACTTCTTCATTAGCGACTCTAGTTACAGTTCCCAAGTCTACACCTTTAGAGGAGCCACTATTTGATCTTTTTGCTTCGGAGGATCATGCATAGCCTTCCCATAAGAAGAGACCCCTTGGGGAGGGTGATGGTACAGAGGAGCAACAGGTGCGTCAAAAGACCTCCGAGATTGATGAGAAAGAGGCAGAGGATGATCTATGGCGAGTCTTAAGGGAATCAAGAGAAGAAAAATAACAGAGACAAGTCTAGAAGAAGGATAGATTGATGGATATTGGCTCGTCCAGTGCGGCTGTTATACAGACTACCTCACTATAGGGAGATGATCAGCGGCAGCTAGAGTTTGGTGCTTAGGAACCAAGATATGTTTATCCTTTTTACCCCTTGTATTTATTTTGATTTTGATATTGTACATTGAGGGCAACATATATTTCTTTTGATAGGGTATGGGTAGCTATGGACTAGGATGAAGTCTTAGTAGCTTTTAGTCCATACCTACCCCAAATTTTGTTCTCGAGGTTTTCTTGCCTGTGTTCTTTTACCTCATGGATATTTAAATATTTGTTAAATCAGCATGTGTAGGATGTCATAGATAATATTTGTATTATATAGTAGTTGAACTTATGACATGTATCATATTTTTGATGTTTTATGCAATATTTTGAAAATTGGTACCCATCAAAATTTTTGCTTAATAGTTATATTGCAACCATGTATTGTTGAATGATTTGGCAATGTTGTTCTGATTAAGTGAAGGAAATTTAATACAGGAAGCATGATTTGTAAGTTTTTGTTAGCTATGTATGTAATGCCATGTGTATGCGGGCTGAGTTTGTTATGTTCTTGCATTGTTTGCTAATTCGGAACTTGCGCTGTTACTTTAAGTTGGACTAGAGATTGTTGATGTTCTGTCAAAATACACATATTTGATGCCTGAAACCTGAGATTTTGTGTGTTCTCAATGTGACTTTTTATGGTTTTTGTGTTTTTTGTGTTTGTTTTTGCAAAAAATATAGGCTGGCTAGATTTTGGAAAAAGATGCTGATTTTTAGGAGCCACGGACCCCATTATGAGTCGTAGCCCAAGCTACGAGTCATAGAGGCTATCTCGTACCATTTTACAATGTTCAAAAACAAAATCTAAAAATTTGAAGTCGGCTATAGGAGATCAAGTTACGAGTGGTAGTCCCTTCTATGACTCGTAATTGGTGGCCTAGTAGCAATAAACAATGTTGATAAAAATTAGACTAAGAAATGCAAGTGTGGACTAGAGAAGGTACTACGAGTCGTGGACTATACTATGACTCACAGAGGTTTATCATAGTAGTGAAGTCCAAAATATCAAGTGCTGACAAAAAAAGCCTGACTACGGCTCGCAAGGCACCCTACGAGTCGTAACTGCTAGCCATAGCAAACGCCACCCAGATTTTCTAATTATTTTAAGGACCTTTTTATAAATAATATAAATAGTATATTTTAGTGTTTTAGGGAAGCTTTCATTCATAATTCAACAAGATACACTGATTTTAAAGAGGTTTGAGAGTAGAATTTTAGGGTTTATCTTTGGAGACTCAAATTTGGAGATTAGATTCACTTGTGCATTAATTTCATATTCAAGCTTGTGATCCTAATTGCAAAGTGGGTTTCATTGTTCTTCAATTTTCTTAAGTAAGAAATCTATCATGTCTTATTTATTCATTATTGATTTGTTTGCCCATGCCATAAGTAGCTAGCTTAGAAAATCCAGATTATTTGCACTTCCTGATTTGGGTATTTGCGTGTATTTTCCTTTTTCCTTCATTTTTCTTATTGTTTAATGGTGGACAGCATTGAACCCCGCCTAGTGTCATGATCCCGATCGAGGTAGTGATGAATAGGAAAGGAAAATGGATGATAGAATTCGATCGATTTCTTCTCATCCAATCAACCAAAATCGGCCAAGAAGAGATTGATTGGGATAATGCGTAATGATTAGTTTGGCATACTATAGTAGCTGGCCAAACGCTATAGTGAAATTTGACGTTCACTTTTGCCCAAGGGTTAGACAAATGTAAGTTACTGTCCTACATGCAATGTCCCAATTTAGGTTGTGTTATCCGGGGTGTTTAAGTTAGTGAATCATAGGGAACACAATTTCCCAAGTTGCTCTCGAATTTGCTTATCTCTCCATTTTAGTAGTCTAGTTTAATTTTCTATCAATCATTGCAAAACCTCCCTCCCCTTTCTTTAGAATTGAGTTATTTGATATTTGAATTGATTGTTAGTGAATCAAAGTAGCAAAGCCCCGTAATCTCTTAGGATTCGACCCTAACCTTGGTTAGATTTTTTACTATTGACGATCGCTTTATCCTCCAAATGAGAGGTACTATTTAAGCGACATCAAAATTAATGGCACTGTTGCCGGGGAATACGGTGATGCTTTGATTTGACTTCACTAGTAATTAATTCAAGTATTGGTTTCTTCATTCTCTTGTATTTTACTTTTGCTTTTGTTTTTGTTGTTAAGTTTCTTTTACATGGTATACTAGGTATATGCCCGGTACAAGGAGCCAAGGCGGACCCTTAGCTCCAATTAATCTTGAGATTCAACGTGTTCCAAGGAGAATGGCTCAAACAAACAAAAATATTGCGGTTGATGAAGCCATGGACCAAAATGATGATGATGTTGGTAGAGAAGAAAATAGGCCACACTGAAGGGATTTCAATGAGAATGCATAATGATGAAACCAATATCAATTGAATCTCATGTCCATGGATGTCACAGAAGCTATAGTGTTGCCATCATTGCCGACCAACACTAAGTTCACAGTGTCAAATGGATTACTCCAAATGCTTCAAAATTGTAGTTTGTTTGCAGGGTTACTTTCTAAGGATCCTCACAGTCATCTTCATAATTTGCTTTTGTATGTAAGAGTATAATAGGTATGTAGAATCTTTCTATGGATGTTGTAGGGTTATGCATGTTCCCTCTATCTCTTACCAGTAGTGTAGTAGTTTGGTTGTCAGAACTCCCACAGAGTTCAATCACCAGATGGGCAGAATTGCAAAGAGCTTTCTTGGAGAGATACTTTCCAAGGTCGAAGAATCTTAAATTGTAGGATCAAAACAATAACTTTGAGCAATTTCCGGGTGATTCCATTATCATAATGTGGGAGAGGTTCACCAACTGTTTGAGAATGGTTCTATACTATAAGATTATGGATGATGCCTTAGTGGAAATTTTCTACCGGGCTCTTGATGAGAATAGTCAAGCTTGTGCCGGTACCATCATAGGAGGCATGTTATTAGATCAACCGTTCATAAGAATAGTAGAGAGAATGGAGCAAGTAGCCAAGACCAATAGATCATGGGGGCAAAGGGAGAGAGCTTTTGCAAGGAGTTAATGTGAGGTGAGTGTTAGTTCAGAGCAAGCTGAAATCAATGAAGAAATCATGCAACAACTAGCTTAACTCTGCACAAGTATGGACTTAGTGGTTAAGCAAAATCATAAGAGAGTTCATACTGTGATAGCGCCCATATATGAGGAATACTATTTTGATGAAGATACTTGCTTTGTTAGAGATTAAATGGTGGGTTTTCGAAACAATGCCTAAGGGTCCAATCCAGACTATTGGCATCAAGCGTCCGAAAATCAAGGTCGGAACTAAAATTGAGAGGGTGCATATAGAGATAAATGTGGTGGTTATTTTGAGAGAGATAGGGTGCTAAAAGCAGAGTGGGGCTGAAGAGATGGGTATAGGAATGGTCCTTATATGGCTCCTCATAATCGTGATGTAGGATCTAGTAGTTCAAGGATAGAAAAGATGTTTGACATGTTGTTGAAGAAGGCTGAAAACAAAGATGAGACTTTGAAAGGAATGAAATTGGATATCTCAAGTATCAACTAAAAGATAGAGTCTCACTCGGTAGCCATCAAGCAATTGGAACAACAATTTGGTCAAGTGTCTATTCAGCTGAACCAACATTAGTAAGGTACTTTACTGAGAAATATGATTCAAAATCCTAAGAATGAGGGACATTGCATGGTGGTTATAACAAGGAGTAGAAAGAGTACCATTGACCCTCTAATGTCGGTGGTTGTTGATGAAGTTCGTGAAAAGAGTTGATGAAAAAGCTGAGGTTGAGAGAAGAAGGTTTGGCCAACAATGGGGTGAGAGGTGAAGTGGTGAACGAGCAAGAAAAGAACAAAATTATCCCAAGACCTCTGCCTCCTTTTCTCCTAAGGCTCAAACAAAAGGATAAGGATGGTAAGTTCAAACACTTCCTTTCCATGTTGAAACAATTGTCCATTAACATTCCTCTTATCAAAGAATTGGAGAAAATGTCGTGGTACACTAAATATATGAAGGATTTGGTGATGAAAAACACACGGTAAGCCAAGAGCTCTCACACGGTACTTTGACATGTTTTTTTAGTTCTTTTCAGTTTTTCCACTGTGAATTACTTGTCTGTTTAAGTTTTAATTGATTGTTTTTAGACATTGAATTGGTTATAGGTTGGTATGATGGTGTATTTTTAGAAAAGAGTGCAGGTTTTGAACAAAATGGAAAAATTGCAAAAAATGGCAGTTGAAGCTGTCTCTATGGATAGGCCTATGATCCGTAGTGGAAACTACGACTCATAGTCCTGCCCCTTAGAATAATAGTGGTCATATGAGTTTGGCACTCTCACTAAGATCCAACCTTACGACACGTCGTCCAAGCTACGAGTCTTAAATGGGGTTTGTAGTGCATACGTAAGTTTCAAAATTTTTCTAAGTGTTGAGCGCTCTACGAGACCAAGACTTATGTGCTGTAGTCTAAGCTACGACTCGTACTCGAGGTTTCGTAGACTCGATTCAATTGATTTTTAAAATTAACCCTATAAGAGTTAAATAGGGGTCAAAATCATTTTGACCCCATTTTAACCCTAAGCATGGTAAAATTACACCAAAATCCTTCTTCCCTTTCCTATCCGATCATTTTCTCTGACCATTCCATCATTTTTCCGGTGAGTTACTCCGTCAACTAGGGTTTTTCTTCTCATTTTGCCTCCTCTAATTCATCCACTCTTAAGGTATGTATCTTGGATTTTTTATCCCCTAAGTTTGATTTGATTTGGATGATGTGAATAAGTATGGGGATTGTCATGTATACCAAAACATATCATTGTTGTATGTGATGGCATTGAGAAGGAATTAGGGTTATTTTGAATCAAATTAGTCATGTTAACCCTAAGTTGAATAACTTGTTTGTGTTGCTATAATTTGGTGTTCACGCTATATTGGCTATTGTTTATTTCTTGAAGGAGTATTGAGTCGTTATTGCCCATTGATTTTGAAAACTCATTGTAGCATGATGCTGTGTGGATAAGTATTAATGACGTTGGAGGTACTAGATTGACAACTTAGTAATGTGCTTGTCTACTTATTTCCTCAATTTTCTCTAAATCTGAGCGAATGATTGTTTTGTCTGGTTTGGAAATGATTACATGAGTACATGTTTGAAAGAGGGGGAAATGGATTTTATTGTGCATTGATTGCTATATCAGTGTTGATGGGGGTGAAATTAACATTGAAATCATGTTTAGTGTCCTTCTTGACTTGTGCTCATGCTTTGAGTGCCAGGTTTTTGCTTCGATGCTATTTTATTCATGTTGAATTGTTCTTGAGGTCCATGTGGTGAGATGATATTTATTTTAGGTACCTATTACCTCTTACTACGAGTCTCTCGTATGACTCATATAAGGGTCTATAAGTTATAGTTGCCTCTCGTAGGAGGTAATAGTGACTTAAGATTTTAGATTACTTACCATACGAGACCCACCTACGAGCCATAGAGCCCTCTATGAACTATTGTTGGGTCTCGTGGACTTGTGCCTGTGTGAATTTTGTATTCTAAAACCTTATATGATACCTGTCTACGATCCGTAGTCAATGCTTCAAGTCGTAAATGTGTCTCATACCTAGTTACAGTGATTAAAGTTTTCATGCACCTTTAGATTAAGAGGCTGTAGTACGACTCGTAGACCTAACTATGGGTCATATCTGCTGCCCGTAAACGCCATCTGCAACAGATTCATTTAGATTTTTCTTTTGTTTTTGCTTTTCTGTTGGTATTTGTTTGGGGCTAGTGATGATTTATTTGTGAACATATTCAGGAGTTATAGCCCTAAAAAAAGAAGTGCAGCTATTAAAGCTTTTAACCGGAGACTTGTTGACGAGAGTTTGGACAATGAACACTCAGATAGATCTAATGAAGTCCCCAATGTCCATCTCGACCCAGAGGCACTCGTGCCTCAAACTAGGGCAGTTGTTGCACGAGCTGCTCAAACCCCAATGCAAGTAGACAATACCTCCCAGTTTGATGAGGAGGGAAATGAGGATGGCTCTGAGCGGAGTTCGCCACAGATGACTCCTTCACACATGGAATCAGATACAGAGGAGGCATACTAGGACGGAGGAGATACCAAGTCCTTGATTGCCCTACCTATTTATCTGACGGATCCTCTAGCTTATCAATGGGGTGTAGAGGGAATGAACGTGATATATGATAAGGGGTTAGAGTCGAAGGGGCAGGGAAAACTAGTATGATCATTTAATTAGAAGCCCCGACTAAACACATGACTGAGCCATATTCCCGGACTAGGTGGTGACATAAGACCACATGGGCTCAGGTGGTTGACTGATAAGCTTGGATGGTACTCCTTGCTCATGGTGCAAGAATTTTATTCAGTTTATGCCGCGACCATTCTTCAGGATCTTCCCAAGGGGAAGAAACCTATCGAGCAGTCTAGATTACGAGAGATGTTGGTGAAAGGCCGACTGATCGACATATCAGTGGAGATGATCTGCTGCGTACAGTTTGGTCCCACATACCAAGCACCACATTCTATACTGAGTTTGACGAAGACTACACCAGTTTAGGGTAGTTATGATTGCCAAAAAAAGGTACAATGGATAGAGGTATTGAGATGTGTTGTCAGCCACATCACCGAGCATGGTCCAGAGACTACATGGGTCACAATGCATTCTGAGCCTATAGGGAAGGCTTCCCTCTCATTTCCCGCCAAGTTTTGGTGGGCCATCATTCAATCACGCATCCGACCAACCCTGACAACTAATGTGATTACGTCGAAGTGAGTAGTTCTGTTAGTCAGCATCTTAGCCAGCTATGATATTGAGTTGGCACGAATTATAGTAGAGCAGATACATGAGTTGGCACTCAAGAGGACCACGGGCATGCCATTCACAGTGCTGATCTACAGACTTTGCATAGAGGCGAAGGTGGAGGTTTCACTTCACATAGATCCTATGGTCGTGGCCCTTCATACATTGATCCCTTCCTGATCAAGGCTGATGAGAACCCCGTGGCACTTTAGCGGGCACAACTTCCTCCTATGCCTGAGATATTCATGCTAGTGCCACAAGTCGAGGGTTTGACGACGGCCATCACTACTACTCTAGCTGCTACTATTGATGAGGGACCATAACAGCCTACAACAATCGACCTTGAGAGAGGTCCCACTAAGGATGCACCTGCACTAGGGCCATCTACATCACATATTCCTTCTGCAGACACCCCTGTTATGTCTGCTATTGCTTTGTAGGCTATGGTACGGAGATGATCATGGACTGAGGCTTAGTTGTCTCAGCTTATGTGATAGATTAGGCCTTGGGTCTGACAGACTGTTGAGGAGTCAGATACTTGATGAAAGACATTCACCAAATGCACAGTTGAGCAACGTATTGCTATGGTGGATGCCCATATCGACACTTTCAAGGAGAAAGTACAGAAGAGACTAGCCAAGGCCCGACCAATAGACCTGTCAACATTTTGTGAGGGGTTGACGAAGTTTACAGCTAACTTAATTACAACATTAGCAACTCCTATTACAGTTCCTGAGCCTACACCTGCAGATGAGCCATTATTTGATATGTTTATGTTAGAGGATCCCCCACCGAAAGCTCCCGGAAAGATAATCCTTGAGGATGATGATGTAGCGGAGCGACAAGTGCCACAGAAGACCTCCGAGGTTGATGTGGATGCATTTGGGCTTGTCTTACTGGTATCGAGAGAAGAAGAACAACAAAGACAAGCCTAGGAGCGAGACAGAGTGTTAGATGTTGGCTCGCACAGTGCGGCTACGGCGCGGACTACCCCTTCAGAGGGAGATGCTTAGAGGCAGCTAGAAATCGATGCTGAGGAATTGTACTATGTTTGACTTTTGACCCCTTATGCTTATTTTGTTTTGTACATTACATTGCGGACAAAATACATTATTTTTGGTGGGGTGTGGGTAGCTATGGACTAAGGTGAAGTCTGAGTAGCTTTTAGTCTATAATGATCCCAATTTTTTATCCTGATGTTTTCTTGCCTGTATTCTTTTGCCTCGTGGATGTTTTATTTTCTATTGAGCCGGCATGTTTAGGAGTTGTAGATAATATTTGTAGTATATGGTTGTTAAACTTTTGGCATGTATCTTGTTTTGTTGATTTATGAAATATTTTGAAAAATTGGTACCCATGAAAACTTTGTTGATTAATAGTTGTGTTGCAATCATGCATGTTTGAATGGTTTGGCAATGTTTATTCTGATTAAGTGAAGGCAATTTGATACTCAAAGCTTGATTTGTGAGTCTTTGCTGGATGTGTGTAATGCTATGTGCGTGTAAGCTAATTTTGTTGTATTTGGTGTACTGATTCAGAAATTACATGGTTAGTTTGAGTTGGACAGAAGATTGTATGGATTAGGAAGGGGTCTTATGCCCTTGTTCTTTGATTTAGTCCACTATTGCCTAAAAGACCAACCAAATGAAAGAGTTTATCCCTTGTTCTAAATGTTTGAGCCTTACATGTACCTTTTTCTTTCTTAACACCTAATTAGCCTAATCTTATCTAGTGAAATGCCTTGACATTAGCCCTGGTCTACTCTTGAATATTGTGAACCTTAGTTGAAGCAAAATGATTAAGTTGAGGGTAGCTACCCAAAAGTTCTCCTGGTTTAGGGATATGATATTGTGCACTTCACCATAGGCTAAAAGCCTAAGTTGAGGGTGGTGTGTGTTGAGGTGTAATAGCAAAAATGAGGTGGTGAGTTATGAATAAGAGAAAGAATAGAAAGTCATGTACCGGGTGAAAAAAAAGAGGAAAGATGCCTTAGAATGAATTGGAAAAGTAAAATGAGTTTAAAATAAGGCATAAGCTCAAAAATAAATAGAAAATACCTGGGGAATCTTTATGGTGAAGAAAAAGGGAAAATAAGTTGAGAATGATTGAGTTGTGAGGTGGAAGTGTTGAAAAGCATGGTTGAAGGTGGGCTCTTAGTCTCTAATTGTCCAAAATGTCATACCAAAGACCCATGAGCATATGTTACAAGCCTATGAAGTCCTAAAATGATCCTAAATTAGATTAGTCAACCGTCCAATTTATGTGTATATGGGCTAGCTTATGGTATTGGTCATCATGTATGAATCTCATTTGTGAGAGTGAGTATGCTTGCACTGTCCCTCGACCAACTTCTGAAAGCATATTGAGTGTTAAAAAGGGACTTCTTTTCTGTGAGGGCATTTGCATTGCATGGTTGGCATTTGACTTGTTAAGTGAGTGTGAATTGTTGATACTCCTTAACTTGTCGTAGTTGGATTGTCAAATGTATCAATATGTTATGGTTTGCTTATTTGCTACATGATCTGGTTTTGAAAAAGCTGTTAGGGGTACCTGAGTGAATTTGAGGATGGTACATGTTATTGGGTTAATTGTTGTATGTTGCTTTATTATATATCTATATTGAGTCGTCGCTTGAGGACAAGCAACAATTCTAAGTTGAAGGTCCTGATATGCTGTCAAAATATAGCATATTTGATGCCTAAAACTTGAGATTTCGTTTCTTCTCAATGCGACCTTTTATGATTTTTATGTGTTTTTTTGTGTTTGTTTTTTCAGAAAATACAGGTTGGTTTGATTTTGGGAAAAGTTGCAGATTTTATTGATTTTCAGGACCTATGGACCTTATTAGGAGTCGTAGCCCAGGCTATGAGTCATAGAGGCTTTGTCGTACTAGTTAATAGTGTTCAAAAAAATCTAAAAAATTTAAGTCAACTATACGAGCTCAAGGTGCGAGCCATAGTCCCTTCTACGACTCATAATAGGTGGCCTCGTAGCAATCGACAATGTTGATCAAAATTAGACCAATAAATGCAAGTGTGGACTACGAGAAGGCACTATAAGTCATGGACCATAGTACGACTCATAGAGGGGGATCGTACTAGTGAAGTCTAACATATAAAGTGCTGTCAAGGAAAGCTCGACTATGACTCGTAGGGCATCCTACGAGTCATAATTGCATGCCATAGCAGATGCCGACCAGATTATTTAATTATTTTAAGGATCTTTTTGTAAATAATATAAATAGTATGTTTTAGGGTTTTAGGGAAGCTTTCATTCATTATTCAATAAGGTACACAGATTGTAGGGAGGTTTGAGAGTAGTATTTTAGCCTTTATCTTTGGAGACTCAAATTTGAATATTAGATTCACTTGTGGATTAATTTCATTATTCAAGCTTGTGATTCTAATTGAAAAGTGGGTTTCATTTTGCTTCAATTTTCTTGGGTAAGAAATCTACCATGTCTTCTTTATTCGTTATTGATTTGTTTGTCTAAGCCATGAGTGGCTAAACCCCACAACTTGGGGTTATGGGAACCATGAGTAACTAGCTAAGAAAACCTAGATTATTTGCACTTCTTGAGTTGGGTATTTGTATATATTGTCCATTTTCCTTTGTTTTGCTTATTGTTTAATAGTGGCCAACATCGAAACCCGCCTAGTGTCATGATCCCGATCAAGGTAGTGATGAATAGAAAAAGGAAATGGGGTGATAGAATTTGATCGATTTATTCTCATCTAATCAACCAAGCTCGGCCAAGGAGAGGTTGATTGGGACAATGGATAACAGTTAGTTTGGCACACTATGGTAGCCGGCCAAGCGCCATAATGAAATTCGACCTCCACCTTTGCCTAAGGGTTGGAAGAACCTAAGTTACCTTCGTGCATGCAATGTCCCAATTTAGGTTATGTTATATGGGGTGTTTAAGTTAGTGAATCATGGGGAACACAATTTCTAAAGTTGCTCTCCAATTTGATTATCTCTCCATTTTAATAGTTTAGTTTAATTTTCTATCAATCATTGCAACTCTCCCCCCCACTTTCTAGAGAATTGAGTTGTTTGATATTTGAATTGATTGTTAGTGAATCAAAGTGGCAAAGCCCCGTATTCCCTTATGATTCAACCCTAAACTCAATTAGGTTTTTTACTATTGAAAATCGCTTTATCCTCCAAGTGAGAGGTACTATTTGAGTGAGATCAATTATATGGACTAGGATGGGATCTTAGACCATTATTCTTTGAATTAGTCCACTTTGGCCTAAAATGACCAACCAAATGAGAAATTCATCCCTTGTTCCAAATATTTAAGCCTTACATATGCCATTTCTTTCATAACACCTGATTAGCCTAGTCTTGTTCAGTGAGATAGTTTGAGATTGGCCCTGGTCTATCCTTGAACGTTCTGAACCTTGATTTAGGCAAAATGTCTAAGTTGAGGGTGGCTACAAAAAGTTTCCCTGGATTGGGGAATAGATATTGTGCACTTTGATATAGGCTAAAAGCCTAAGTTGAGGATGGCTAATATAAGGGTAAAATAGCAAAAATGAGGTGGTGAGTTGGATATAGAAATAAAAAGAGGAAAGTCATGTACCGGACGAAAGAAAAAGAAAAAGATGCCTTAAATTCAGTTGAACAAGAAAAATGATATGTGAAAATGAGACAAAAGCCAAAAATGTGAAGAAAATACTCGGAAAAGCTTGAATATGAATAAGACACGGAGAATAATGTAGAAATGATTGAGTGTCAAGGTTAAAGTGTCAAAACGCATGGTTCAAGGTTGGCCTTCAGCCACTAATTGTCCAAAATGCCTTACCAAATCTCCATGATCCTACATTACAAGCTTATAAAGTCCTAAAGTGATCCTCGTCCAATTAGTGAAATGTTCAGGTCATGAGTATACCAGTGAGCCTATAGTATTGGTCAAAATGCATGAATATCATTTGTGAGAGTGAGAATGCTTACACAGTCCCATGATTAAATTTAGTATTCTTCATTAAGTGGTAAAATGAACTTCTTTCTCGTGAGGGCATTTTTATTGCATTGTTAACATTTAATTTGTTCAGTGATGGTGAATGGTTGATATCCTTTTGCTTGTCATAGTTGTGTTGTCAAATGCATCAATATGATTTGGTTTTCCAAATAGCTACGTGATCTTGTTTTGAAAAAGTTAATATGGGTACTTGAGTTGGACTTGAGTATGGTATATGTCATTGGGTTAATTTCTATGTGTTGCTTTATTATCTATTTAGATCTAATTGTCGTTTAAGGACAAGAAATAATGCTAAGTTGAGAGTGGTGATGTGCTGTCAAAATACAATACATTTGATGCCTAAAACCTGGGATTTTGTGTGTTCTCAATGCGACTTTTATGGTTTTTATGTGTTTTTGTAAGAAATACAGGTTGGCTCAATTTTGGGAGAAGTTGCAGATTTTGCTAATTTTTAGAACATACGGGATCCTCTACGAGTCGTAGAGGTGGTCTTTTATATACTTCCAGCATTCAAAAGCAAATTTTGAAAGTTTGAAATTCAGCTATATGAGCCCCAAGTATGAGTCGTAGTCCTTTATACGGGTCGTAAAGGGTGGTATCATAGCAAATTCTAGTGTTGATCAAGATTGGATCAGGAAACACAAATGTGGAATATGAGAAGGCAATACAAGTCATAGACCAGACTACAACTCGTAAAGGTGTATTGTAGCAGTGAAGTCCAAAATGCAAGATGCTGACCAGGAAATCTCGATTATAGCTCATAGGGTACACTATGAGCCGTAACTATGAGTCGTAGCAGACGTTGATGAATTTTTCTATTTAATTTAGGGACTTATCTATAAATACTCTAAATAGTATATTTTAGGATTTTAGCAGAGAGACACAGATTTTGAGGATTGTATAAAGATTTTAGAGAGCACAAAAATAAGAAAGCAGATTCTTAGGGTATATCTTTGGAGACTCAAATTTGGAGCTTAGATTGATTTGTAGATTAAATACATCTTTCAATCTTGTGATTCTAAATATAAAGTGGGTTTTATTGTTCTTCAATCTTCTTGGGGAAGAAATTTACTATGTCTTCTTCATTCATTGATTATTTGTTTGCCAAGCTATGAGTAGCTAAACCCACAACTTGGGGTTGTGGGAACCATGAGAATCTACTAAGAAAGCCTGGATTGTTTGCACTTCTTGAGTTGAGTATTTGCATGTATTAGTGATATCCCTTCAGTTTTCATGTTGTTTAATGATGGCCAACATTAAACCCCGTCTAGTTTCATGATCGCGATCCAGGTAGTGATGACTAGGAAAAGGGAATGGTTACTAGGATTCGTTGATGTGTTCTCATCTAATCAACCAAACCCGACCAAGGAGAGGTTGATTGGGACAATGGGTAATAGTTAGTTTGGCAGGCTATGGAGACCGACCAAGGCCCATAGTGAAATTCGACCTTCACCTTCAAAAAAGGGATGGAAGAACCTAAATTACCGTCCCTACATGCAATGTCCTAATTGAGGTTGTGTTATCTGGGTAGATTAAGTTAGTGAATCATGGGGAACACAATTACCCAAGTTGTTCTCTAAATTGATTATCTCTTCATAGTATTAGTTTTGTTTAATTTTCTACTAATCATTACAAATCCTCCCTCCCCCTTTAGATAATCAAGTAGTTGATGTTTGAATTGATTATTAGTGAACTTATTTGCTAAAGTTTCGTATTCCCTGTAAGATTCGACCTTATCCTTGGTTAGGTTTTTTACTTCGACGACCATTTTGACCTTGAAATAGAGGCGTATCTTGAGCGTTCATCAACGCTCAGTGGAGCAATCTCTACATCTCATCTCAACTTTTCAGGAATCAAAGAACTTTCAAATGGCTTCCAAGAAGTTCAACTCCAACTCAACTTCGTCCAAGGCTGTTGACTCCAAGTTCTCCACTGAAGTGGATGGAATCCTTGGCATTACTTCTGGAAGTTTCGGAGCAGTTACAAGAAGTAAAGCTACTATGCTGGAATAATAAACTCTGCCAGTCTCATCCGCACCATCACCTAATTTTAGATCTTCAACCCCAAAGGGAGTGAGGTCCTCTATAATTGCTTCAAAAGAAGGCAGTAGTGTTGCCGACAAGATTAAGAAGACTTTGGCACTACCTGAGGTCTCTGGTTCCAAGAATTCTACGGCAAACAAAGACCAGGACTTATCCAATGAATCTTCTCCATATGCATCACGTAATGTGAGCCCTCTAAAGATCAACTTTCACAATAATCCATGCTACTCATCAATGCCTCCAACGGTCATGCAAGCGATGACAACTAATGCTTCATGCCCGGAGGAACAACTTGTAAATATAGTAAAGATGATTGAAGGATTGACCAAACATATGCAATACCAAGAGTCTCGCATCGATAAGTTGATAGGCAAGGTGGATGACTTACTAGATAGGGAATTTAGCCATGCATTTGGGAAGGGTATTGAGATCCAAGAAATTAAAAATCCTATGAAGCAAACACCTACTATCAAGGAGCTGCCAATTTCTACTGAAGGGACGATCCCAATTGATCAATTAAAGGAGTTCCTTGAAAGGACCATCAAAGACAAATATGAAGTCTCCGCCAAGTCTTCCCATATGTATGCCAAGTCTTACACTGCAAGGATTGACAGCCTTAAAATTCCTACTAGTTATAAACCCCCTAAATTTCAGCAGTTCAAAGGAAAAGGAAATCTAAAGCAACATGTTGCATACTTTGTGGAGACATGTAATACTGTTGGGACTTGTGGAGACTATCTCATCAAGCAGTTCGCCTGCTCCTTGTAAGGAAATGCTTTTGACTGATACACAGATCTTAAGCCTCATTCCATTGATAGTTGGGAGCACTTAGAGCATGAGTTTCTTAATCACTTCTATAGCATAAGGCGAACAGTGAGCATGGTAGAACTCACAAACACTCACCAAAAAAAAATTAACCAGTCATCGACTTCATAAATCAATGGAGGAACACAAGCCTAAATTGCAAAGATAGACTTAGAAGGTTTTGTGATTGAAATGAGTATCCAAGGAATGCATTCGATGCTTCTCAACATCTTACAAGGAATCAAGCCAAAGTACTTTGAAGATTTAGCAACTTACGCTCACGACATGGAATTAAGCATGTCTTCTACAGGAAAAGATATGATGCCTTTCCATGATCCTCACAAAGGAAAAAATAAGCAAGAGCTGAAGAAATAGCACAAATTTGTGCTGAAAATGACAAGAAGGAATCCTGAAAGTCAATGCATTGCCTGTGAAGTTCACTACAAAGGAAAGCAGGAAACAGTGTGTGAAGACTACTTTTCAAGGGTGTCCGAACCGAAAGTTGACTTTAAAGGAGATGCAAGAAAAAAGATACCCTTTTCTTAATTCAAATGTTTCTTAAATTTTTGATGAATTGATTGAATAAAGTTCATCGAGTTACCAGAGATGAAACAACCCAATGAAGTTGGAAAGACCGATGATCCAAACTATTACAAATATCATAAACTTTTGGGTCATCCTCTCGAAAAGTGTTTTATCTTCAAGGAAAAAATTATGCAATTGGTTAGGGAAGAAAAGATTATCCATGATGATGAGAAGGCTAGTTCTAACAAATCTCTATCACTTTTGGCTCGCTTTTGACCCAATCCAAATATATGCTCCTCAAAAAGAGAAGTCATTAGAGCCAAATAAAATACAAACTGATAGAGATAATGATGAAGGTTGGATGCTCATGACTAGGTAGAGACACAACACTCACAAAGAGAATCATCTAAGCAACAAAAAAAAGGAAGGATGGTGAGAAGACCAAAGAATCAAAAGCTAGTCACACATCTAAAGAAAGCAAAGGTGGAAGCGCATCACTACCAGGATCCGCGATGCCCTGTTGAATTTGGAGAGTTCCTTCCGAGTTGGTTTTACACTAGAACAGTCCAAGACAACAATGAGGCATCATGTTTTAACACTAACAAAGGAGAGGCAATGGGTGAAACTTCATCAAAGATGTCTCCCATGGATAAAGAAGAAGCAATAGGAAAAATTCCATCAAAAGCATCTCTCTCATCTTCTAAGAAGCCTATAGAACCCTCTTCTTAAGAAGTACATATGTGTGATACAAAGATCACGTTTACAAATGATGATTTTTTATTCAGTGAAAAACTAAATAATTGTCCTTTATATATGGTGGGTCACGTGTTGAAGAAGAGGATAAATAGAATCTTGATTGATGAAGGATCTGGAGTTAACATTCTGCCCATCCATACATTGAAAGAACTGGGCATCACGACTGAGGAACTTAGTGAAAGTAGTCTATTAATACAAGTATTAAATCAAGGGGGCATAGCTCTATAGGCTCCATCAAGTTAGAAATTCATATTGGTGATTTGTGATCTAGTGCATCGTGTATGCGATCGATGCAAAGAATTCATATAATATATTGCTTGGTAGGCCTTGGGTACACGAGAACAAAATTATCTCATCCTCTTACTATTAATGTTTTAAGTATCTTCAAGATGGAATTGAAAGAAAAATAGTTGCTGATGATAATCCTTTCACTGAAGATGAGTCACACTTTACTGATGCAAGATTCTATCTAAAGAATTACACTGTGAAGGAAGCAAAACTTGAACAAGTCAAATTGACCAAGTCCAATGCGCCTGCCAGCAAAAGAAGTAATGTGATTATTGGAAAGGTCAAATCCAATACTGGGGAGCTAGATTCCTATCTAGATAAAGAGAAGATCATGTCCTCGAAAAAGCAGTCAACTTTTGTACCCCGCTATGTTCTGAAGGTAAAGAAAAAGGCAGGTCAGTCATCTGATGTTCAAGGAAATGTACTAGGTAGGATAACTCTTCCTATCAAACGCATTGATGCAATCAAATTATCTTCAAAGTTGCTAGGAGAGTTTGTGCCTCAAAATCCACTTCAACATATGTCACTCCCCACAAAGCGTACAAAGGAATTTGATCCAAATACTTACAAGTTACTCGCAAAGGCTTGATACAGCCCTAATGAGCCATATAAATTAGGGAAACTACCACCAAATGATATCACTAGGAAAGCACTCGAATTTTTAGGCTATAGCTAACCACCTCCACTCCATATCTCCATAAGAAGAGTAAGTTATAATTACATCACCATCGAAAATGAGTTTGCTTCTTCTAACAAAAAAACCTTTTATATTTGATCGACTTGGAAAACTCATTACATGAACTTCTGTGTTCGAGAGTTTAGGACAAGTGAAGAAAGAGAATAAGAAACATTGGAGAAGTTACCTAAGGGTGATGATATATGCTCCACTTATCCAAAAGGATATCCAAAGCACAATTCCATCTAGGATGAAGTGAAAAGAGGAACTCATGGTTTCATGTGAAGAGGTACTAAAGGCAAAGACTCACACCATGGTTTACACCAACGAATGTGAGAAAGATGAAAAAAGTGTAGGCTCCTCATATCATATTGCAGATTTGAGAGAGCTCGATGCCTCATCTCAAGTAAAGGTTGATAGAGGATCAAAATACGTTGCTTGGTGTTACCATATATTTGTTAGTGAGAATGACCCATAAGACGAAGAAGATGCTGGAGATTCTCCACCAGAACTAGAAGAAGGAGTGAAAGCCATAATAGATCCTTTAAAGGAAATTAACCTCGGCACTGATGAAGACCCAAGTCCAAATTGAGCACCTTTCTAGAAGGTGATGAAGAAAGAACTTATATAAATTTACTCAAAGAGTATAAGGATGTATTTGCTTGGATTTACAAGGAAATGCCTGGCTTAAATCCTAAAATAGTAGTCCACCAATTGGCAATCAAGAATGGTACTCGTCCTATGAAGTAGGCCCAAAGATATTTTAGGCCGGATTTGCCATTGATCATGAATGAAGTCAACAATCTCATTGAGGCAGGATTTATTTTTTAAGTTAAATACCCCACATAGATTTCATGCATTGTTCCTGTGAGTAAGAAGAATGGCCAAATTCGAGTTTGTGTTGACATCAAAGATCTCAACAAAGTATGCCCTAAAGATAAATTCTCGCTACCCATTCTAGAGCTAATGATTGATATTACAACTTGTTATAAGTCAATGTCATTCATGGATGGTCCTTCTGGCTATAACCGAATCCATATGTCACCAAAAGATGAAAACTCACTGCATTTTGCACCCCTAAAGGTATTTATTGCTACAAAGTGATGCCTTTTGGTTTAAAAAATATTGTCGCCACATATCAAAGGACTATGCAGAATATATTTGATGACTTACTCCATAAAAATATCGAATGTTATGTTCATGACTTAGTGGTAAAGTTGAGAAAGAGGGGTGACAGTTTATGAGGCTTAAGAATGCCATTTGAATTACTCCGAAGATATCAACTAAGGATGAACCCATTGAAGTATGCCTTTGGGGTTACTTCTGGAAAGTTTCTTTGCTTTATTATCCAAAATCGAGGGATTGAGATTGATCAAGCTAAATTTGATGCTATCCTGAAGATACCCCAGCCTAGAGACATTCATGAGTTAAAATGCCTTAAAGGAAAGTTAGCTTACCTAAGGAGGTTTATCTCAAATCTAGTTGGAAGATTTCAACCATTCAGCCATCTTATGAAGAAGGGTGTTCCTTTTAAGTGGGACAAAACATGTAGCTAAGCTTTTGAACATATCAAAGAATATCTGGCAAACCCTCTAGTTCTAGGAGCCCCTATACTTGGAAAGTCGTTGATACTCTACATTGCGGCATAAACAAGGTCCGTTGGATCCCTATTAGCTCAAGAGAATAGTTAAGGCAAAGAAAACTCCCTCTACTAGTATCACGCCGAAGCCTAGGGCCTAGATGTGACAAGACAAATGGAAGCTCGAAAGGACCCAAACAAGCCTCTTAGCATATCAATCACACATCCTTGGTCATGGAAGCAAAGTAAATAATAACAAGAAATATAATGGGAAGTGGGGCTAAGGGAAGTCTTTGAATACAAAACAAGCATAAGAGTCAAGCTCATGGAACAATAACATCATAATATCCAACATACACCTCTAAACATGGAATGGAGCGGGGACCAAGACAATTTCTGGGCTCATCCTCATAATGTCAAATTTTCAACATAAAGAAGTCTTAGAAATATCAAGAGAAAGTAGATAGAGTACCTGAACTTGAGGACTCACCAAGCTTATCTTTGAATAATCTCACTAGCCACGTGGAGGATGATCAAGAGAAGCTCCAGTCCCTAGATGGTGATATCATGTAGTTATAAAGTATGCATTAGTATGTTTGAATGTACTAAGTATGTAGGAAGTAATGCAACAAGACATAAACTAATATAATCAAATCAAAATGTATAGTAATAGGCAATAGATAAGCATAATCTCAATATGGTATGCATGATCAATTCTTGAAGTAAAACATATTTATAAACCATTCAACCTGTGTAGAAC
Source organism: Solanum clarkiae (assembly GCA_011800125.2). Classification (NCBI taxonomy): domain Eukaryota; kingdom Viridiplantae; phylum Streptophyta; class Magnoliopsida; order Solanales; family Solanaceae; genus Solanum; species Solanum clarkiae. The sequence continues at coordinate 72,569 of JAABOM020058852.1, forward strand.
ATGATACATATATAGGAAGAGACCTCAAACGAAAAGAATAAGACCAAGCAAGATACAACTTGGAATTCTAATTATTACCCCTCATCGGTAAAGAGGTGGTTTACTTGCCAAGGTAAACCATACTTCCCTTAGGGGAGCCCGTTCGATTTTGGAGAAGTAACCCCCCTACGAGAAGCCATCCTATTTCGGGGTGGATTTCACGATAAAGTGCACTAAATGGATCAACTAGTATAAAAAAGGTGTAACATGATCCTATGTTGGCATATAGATTGAGGAAAGGAGTATGGACCCTTGAAGATAGCCCACTCTTACATCTATTCCATTAGTCCTAAGTCTAATCCTACGGAATACTTGAAATAGTCATAACTTGCCTAACTTGTAAAAAACAAGGAAACATGACATGAGTAGCTTTTAAACATACTTGACCTCTAATGTTTAGCCCAACTTGAAACATGAGAATAGATCATAATCATACATGAACCCTTGCTTTAACATGAATGACTCGTAAGAGGTAAAATCTTGAAAATAGGGCTTAACTACATACTTGCATAATCATAGATAATTTCATGAATTTGTAACATAATAGATAGCCCATATTCATCATGAAGTCACTAGACTTATAAAACATGTAAATAACTTGAGAATTCTTGACTTAACATTTCATCGAACTCTTGGTGGGCACATATGAGTACATATTCAAATCATGCAAAATGCAAGAGTATAGATCATGAAATAATGAAATAAATGCATCTTAAAGTCATGTAAATCATCCCAGCTACATCATGGTAAAACCCCATCATGGGTAACTTGTAAATCATGTCAAAACTTTACAATAGTTCATAGATTTCATAGCTTGAATCATGTATAGTCTCAATAGACAAAGATCACTTTATAGCATAAGCTCAAAATAGATATTTGTGCATAATCAACAATATTTGACAAAAACTGTAATATATTTCATGCTCACATTTCATAATAATAGATACCAATAAGTAATATAATTTTAAATCATGCAATTTTTATAAAATAGGAAGGTTGGACTCCTTGGGTGAAAGGACCCAATGGATGAAACCCACATACCTTAAACTTGGGTTTTCTTGATGGAAACTTGAAGATTGAATGGAGTTCTTGAGATCCAGAGTTAAGCTTGAGACACTTTAATTTGGATGAAAATTTTGATAAAATGGTCGAGAGATTTTAGAGAGAGTTTTTTTGAGTGATATGGAGTTGAAAATTGACTAAGTATGGGATATTTCACGTGTAAATGGGCAAGGGGTCATGACCTCGATGCCCTTAGGCCATAAACAAAAATGAAGGAAGTGCTAACACTACTCTACGATGGGTCCGCGTCGGAGCCATCGCGAAGCCCTACTAATTTGCGAAAAATTGGCGAAAATTATTTTTTGCTACGGGTCTTCTAAAATCTGAGTTATACCAATTTTTCATTCAATTTTGCCCTCTCATCAAGAATCGAAAGTTGGATTTTTGTTATTGCAAAAAAGATTGGTTGGCATGATTTTGGAAGAAAATTGTTGATTTTGTTGAAGTGCAGGCATATGAGCTTACCTACGAGTCGTAGCCCAATCTACGAGTCATAGGGTGATCTCGTAGCAAGAAATAGAGCAAAAACATTAGAGATCTGCTAAGTAGAGGTCAGCTCTACGAGTCCATTCTACGAGTCGTAAGTCTCTCTTTGACTCATAGCAAGAAACAGAGAGCCAAAATTTCAGATCAAAAACTGAAGGCCAAGACTATGAGAGGAGTATACGAGTTGTAGCCTAAGCAATGACTCGTACCAGTGGATCATAACAGTCAAGTCCAGAATGTCAAGTGCCTGATATGAGACCTTGATTATAACTTGTAGGTTACCCTACGTGTCATACTTGCGAGATGTACCTGCTGCTAACTATCTGTTCTGTGTAATTTTTAGGGTTAAGTTTGTAAATACTATAAATACTTTATGTTAGGGTTTATTTTAGGGAAGATTCAAAATTGGAGACATTGAATATTCTCTCTAGAATATTTTAGGATTTTTAGTGTAGATTCTCATTTTCTATTGGAAAACCTACTTTTGGGGATTGCAAATCCTACATTGTATTCATTCTCCATCTATCAAAGCTTGTGGTTTGCAACTTATTGTGGCATTCTTCTTCATTTCTATGGGTAAAATTCTTAACTATGTATTTTATTTGCATTCTTGTTGGTTTTACCCTAGTCATGAGTAGCTAAGCACCCACAGCTTGGGGTTGTGGGAACCATGAGTAGTTGTCTTGAGATGACCTAGATTAATTGCATTTCTATGATTTGGATTTTGCATGTATTATTTATTTCACTTCATTTTTATTGTTGTTTGGTGGTATCCAACACCAAACTATGCCAGCTATCATGATCCTGACCAAGGTAGTGACAAATAGCAAAAGGGAAGTAAATTACAGGATTCAATTGATATGTTCTCGTCTAATCAACCAAACCTGACCAAGGGGAGGTTGGCTGGGATAATGGGTAATGATTAGTTGACACACCATGGTTGTCGACCACACGCTATGGTGAAATTCGACCTTTACCTTCAAAGGAAGGCTGGAAGAACCTAAGTTACTATCCTGCATGTGAATTTCTAATCACAGTCATGTAGTCTAGGGTAATTGGGTCAATGAACCATGGGGAACACAATTCCCAAGTTGTCCCTCAATTTGAGTGTTTCCTCGCATAGCAGTATAGTGTTTATTTTATTTTTCTTTCTAGATCATAACCCCCCCCCCCAATTGGAGATTTTAGTTATAAATACTCGAAATGATTGATAGAGAATTCTTATAGTCAAGTCCTGTATTCCCCGTGGATTCGATACTAACCTTCAATTAGTTTAATTGCTGACAACGACCGCTTTCTTATTAGAGCGTGAACATTATCAAAAATTATGGCGCCGTTGCCGGTGAATACGACTAGGTTTTCGACTTGATTTCACTATTAGTTAGTTCAAGCATTAATTTCTAGACTCTCTTATATTTTACTTTTATTTTTGTTTTTGTTATTTATTTCTACTTATAGAGTGTACTAGATTATATGCCCAACACACGGAGCCAAGGCACTCCCTTAGCTCCGATCAATTTGGAGATCCATTGACTTTTTAGAAGAATGGCTTAAGAGAATTAGGATATAGTGGTTGAGGAAGAAATGAATATGAATGATAATATAGGGAGAGAAGAAAATCCACCCCCGAGGGATGATAGGCCACCACTAAGGGATTTCAATGAGAACGCTTGTGGTTGGAACCAATATCGTTTGAACCTTTAGCCATGGACGTTACTGGCACTATAGTATTGCATCTATTACTGGCAGATGCTAAGTTCTCGGTGTCAAGTGGATTACTTTAAATGCTCCAAAACTGTGGATTGTTCACAGGGCTACCTTTAGAGGATCCCCATTGTCATCTCCATAATGTGGGTTTTGTCTGCAAGAGTTCCATAGGGACATAAAATTGTTCCCTTATTGTCATTGGTTTGCAGGTATTTCCATTGTCACTAGCTAGTATGCAGCCGTGTGGTTGTCTGAGCTTCCTCCGGGTACAATAACAAGTTGGGTAGAGCTTCAGAGAGTGTTTCTAGAAAGATATTTCCCAAGATCAAAGAAGCTAAAGCTCAAAGATCAAATAAACAATTTTGAGCAATTGTCGAGTAACTCTACTAGTACCACATGGGAGAGATTTACCAAATGCTTGAGAATAGTCCCCGATCACAAGATTGTTGATGATGCATTGGTTGAGATTTTCTATCGGGCACTTGACGAGAATAGTCAAGCTTGTGACGACACAATCATGGGAGACATGTTTCTTGACCAACCTTTTGTGTTAATAGTCATGAGGATGGAGCAAATGGTTAAAACCAATAGAGCATGGGGTCAACGAGAGCAAGGTGCGATAAAGACTTCTTGTGCGGTCAACACCAATAATGAGCAAGCAAAGGTCAATGAAGAGATCATAGCAACTCGTTCAACTTCACACAAGTATGGACTTGCTCTTGAAGAAAAACCAAGCAAGTTCCCTCGCGGTCACTCACCAACCTCCTAAGGCTCCCATATATAAAGATCCATTCTTTGATGAAGATGCCTGTTTTGTGAGTAACCAAGCAGCGGGTTTCCGGAATAACCCCCAAGGGTCCAACTCGGACTATTGGAGGCAAGGTTCTGGAAATCAAGGTCGAAACTTCAACCATGATAGTGTTTATAGAGACAAACGAGGTGGCTACTATGAAAGGGAGAGAGTGCTGGATGCCACATAGGGTAGAACAGATGGCTATAGAAATGATCCTTATGTGCCGCCCCATAACCGTAATGTCATGCCAAGCACTTCGAGGCTTGAAGAGATGTTTTTCAAATTGTTGAAAAGAGCAAACCATCAAGATGAGACCTTGAACGGAATGAAATTGGACCTTTCAAGTATAAACCAAGAGATAGAGTCTCACTCCACGGCGATTAAGCAGTTAGAACAACAATTTGGGCAGGTTTCTTCACAATTAAACCAATGCCAAAAGGGCACTTTGCCAAGTGACACGGTTCAAAATCCAAAGAGTGATTGGCATTGCATGGAAGTCATGACTCAGAGTAGCAAAAATAATGCTCTTTCATCAGAGCCGGATATTATATATGAAAGTTGTAAGGAGAATGCCAATAAGGAGAAGAAAGCCTCCAACTCAAGGGAGCAACCAAATAAGTATAAAACCTTTCCAAGACCCCCTCCGCTTTTTCCCCAAAGGCTTGGGAAGAGAAGAGAAGAAGGTAAAATTGGTAATTTTTGGCAATGATTAGGAAGTTGTCAATGGATATCCCTTTGATTGAGGCTCTTGAGAGAATGCCTGGGTAAGCTAGGTGAGTGAAGGAACTAGTCAAGACGAAGCAAAAATTTAGCTAAGACCTCTCCCAAAATTTTCAACACTGCGGTGCTATCACCACAAAGTCCTTGGTGCAGAAACGCGAAGACCCAGGGGCTTTCACCATACCGTGCACTATCAGAGAACTTACATTTGCCAAAGCATTATGTGATTTAGGAGCCAGAATAAATTTGATGCCTCTTGCTATATTCAGTAAGCTTGCTTTGAGCATCCCTATTCCTATAAAGATGTGGTTGCTAATGGTGGACAGAACAATTAAGAAGCCTATGGGGATACTTTATGATATGCTAGTCAAGGTTGATAAATTTATATTTCCTGTAGATTTTGTTATACTTGACTGTGAGGTTGATTTTGCAATTCCTATCATCTTCGGAAGGCCTTTCTTAGCCACAGGTTGCATGTTGATTGATATGGAAAAGGTGTCGCTCACATTTCGATTTGGTGAAGAGGCCGTTGCATTTCAAGTTTGCTAGTAAGATAGAAAGAGTTGTGAGTATCAGGTAGTCTCAATGATCGAAATGGGTGATGACAATGAAAATAGTGGTCCACATTGATTTAAGAATGGGAGTTGAACCTTTGGTAGATGTGTTGATGAACTTTGATGCTGAAAGCATTCTTGATTATGAGGAGACGATAAATGCTCTCGAGTGTCGTTCGGGCCTAGACTACAGGCCAGATTGGAGTTGGATTTGAGCAACAGGGAAACTCCACACATGAAGCCTTCCGTAGAAGTCCCACCTGAGTTAGAGTTGAAAGCATTACTAGAACATCTGAAATATGCATACTTGGGAGAAAACAACATACTATGAGTCATAATTGCAGCTGATTTAAGTGACGCACAAGCAGAGGCCCTTGTCACAGTTCTTAAACAAATCAAAAGGGCCATTGGGTGGACTTTTGCAGATATATTTTGGCATACCCCCTGGGTTATGTACACATAATATTCAACTTGTCAAAGATTATAAACCAAGTGTTGAACATCAAAGACAATTAAATCCTCCAATGCAAAAAGTGGTTTGAAAAGAGATCGTTAAGTGGTTAGATGCAGGGTAATCTATCCTATCACAAACAGTGAATGGGTGAGCCCTATGCAATGTGTCCCAAAGAAAAGGGGTATCACAATGGTGCCAAATGAGAAAAATGAGTTAATTCCCATGCGACTAGTTACCAGATGAAGAGTATGCACGGACTACAGAAAGTTGAATGCTTCCATAGTGAAAGATCATTTCCTAATGCCATTTATGGATCAAATGCTTGACAGACTTGCAGAGAAGGGTTGGTACTGTTTCCTTGATGGTTATTCCGGGTATAATCAAATTGTCATTGTACTTGAAGATTAAGAGAAGACCACTTTTACATGCCCGTATGGTACTTTCTCATTTAAGAGAATGTCATTTGTGTTATGTAATGCTCCAGCAACATTTCAAATATGCATGATGTCCATTTCCTCAGACATGGTAGAAAGCACTATTGAGGGGTTCATGGATGACTTTAGTATGGTTGGTCAATCTTTTGAAGAGTGCCTATTACACTTGTGTGATGTATTGAGAAGATGTGTTGAGAGTCACCTAGTGTTGAATTGGGAGAAATGTCACTTTATGATCAAGAAAGTTATTGTGCTTGGTCACAGAATTTCAAGTAAGGGAATTGAGGTTGACAAGGCAAAAATTGAGGTTATCGAGAAACTCCTGCCACCAATTTCTGTGAAAGGTATCTGGAGCTTCTTGATCTATGCACGGTTCAACCAATGTTTCATAAAGGATTTTTCAAAAATCTCAGAACCCCTGTGCAAGATGTTGGAGAAGGACGCCAAATTTTTGTTCGATTATGCATGCATGCAGGACTTCGAAGAGTTGAAGAGAAAGTTGACCTTGGTACCTATTATCGTGGCTCCTGATTGGTCAAAACCCTTTAAACTAATGTATGATGCAGGTGGTGTTGCATTAGGTGTAGTGTTGGAGCAGCCCAGGGAGAAGATTCTGCATCCTATCTTTTATGCTAGTAAGGCGCTTAACGTGGCTCAGAAGAATTAAATGGTCACTGAGCAAGAATTGCTTGCCCTTGTTTTTGACTTTGAAAAACTTCGGCCATACCTATTGGGAGCTAAAGTGATAGTACACATGGACCATGAAGCACTCAAATATCTGATGGCAAAAAAAGATGCAAAATCGAGACTGATCAAATGGGTACTCCTCCTGCAAGAATTCAACTTTGATGTGATTGAGAGAAAAGGCTCAAAACATTAGGTAGCGGTCAATCTTTCAAGATTAGAAGATGAAGCTATGGTGAAATTTGATGATGGTGGCTTGATATGAATGACTCTTTCCCTGATGAAAGAGTGTTGGTGGCTTCACATGATCTTATACCCTGATTCGCAGATTATGCCAACTACTTGGTGACTGATATAGTGTCGGCTGACTTTAATACCCATCAACTCGCAAGTTTATACATGATGTGAAGAAATTCTTTTGGGATGAGCCATATCTGTTCCGTATTTGTACTGATGGGATCATTCATAGATGTGTTCCAGAGGTAGAAATGATGAGCATTTTTGAAGCATGCCACTCATCATTGGTTGGTGGCCATCACAGTGTGGGGTATGGTACTACAGTGTGGCTATTATTAGCCATCTTTACACCAGGATGCTCATAATTATGTCAGGGCATATGACAAGTGCCAAAGAGAGGGTGGAGTCTCGCGTAGGCAAGAACTCCCTCTTAATCCGATTTTGGTGATCGAGTTGTTTGATATTTGGGGTATAGATTTCATGGGTCCCTTTGTTAGCTCTCATGGGAATAAGTATATCTTAGTTGCGGTTGATTATGTCTCTAAATGTATAAAGGCCATAGCTTTACCAAACAATGAGGGAAAGAGTGTTACCAGGTTTCTTCGAAGAAACATTTTCTCCACGTTCGGCACATCTCGAGAAATCATCAGTGATAGGGGTTCTCACTTTTACAACCGACTATTCAAAGCTTTCCTTGAGAAGTATGGTGTGCGGCACTGAGTGGCAACCCCTTACCATCCCCAAGCAGTGGGCAAGTAGAAGTGTCAAATAGAGAAATAAAGCAAATCTTATCAAAGACTGTGAATATGAATCATACTGATTAGTCGAAGAAGTTGGATGATGACTTGTGGGCCTACCACTAGCCTTCAAAAAAACAATTGGAATGTCTCCATATCAATTGGTATTTGGTAAGGCTTGTCACCTGTCAGTTGAACTTGAGCACAAAGCACTATGGGCATTGAAGAAGATAAATTTGGATTGGAATAAAGCAGCAACCTCTAGGCTAATGCAGGTTGATGAACTTGATGAATTTAAGCTGCAAGCATATGAGAGCATTGCCTTGTACAAGCAAAGAATAAAAGTTCAGCATGATCACAAAATTGAGAATCGAAAATTTGTTCCAGGAGACATAGTGTTGCTTTACAAATCTAGGTTAAAGAGATTTCCTGGGAAACTCCGATCTAAGTGTATGGGACCCTTCGAGGTATTACTCATTTTTAGTCATGGAGACATCGAGTAATAAAGCAGGGATGGAAAAATCTTCAAGGTCAATGTCCAAAGGGTCAAACTATACATGGGTGATATGGAGGAAATTAAGATAGTGGAAGGAGTGGGACCTTGACGAAGCATGAGTACAAAACAAAAGTATTTCGTCGTGCCACCAGAATAAATCAAGCGCTTCCTAGGGCATCCCAAGGTATGCCCCTTATTTCTCTTCTCGATGATTCTACTTTGAGGATAAAGTATTCTATTTTGATGGGGCATGGGCAGTTACGGATTAGGATGAAATCTCCGTAACCTCAAGTCCATAACTTCCCCTATTTTTGATCTCAAAGTTTTCTTGTAGTGTTTATTTTTCCTTGTGGATATTTAATTCCTGCTGAACCGATATGTTTAGGTAGTGTAGATAATTTGTAAATATATAGTAGTTATTATCTTTTGTCATAAATATATAGTTTTTAAAAAAAATGATTGAAAGTTTGGTACCTTAAACATTTTTTGAGATTGTTAGTTATTTTTGCAATCATACATATGATTTTCTGGTGATGTTTGTTCTGATAAGGAAAAGGTTAGTTGAGGCTTGAAGCATGACCTATGGGTCTATACTTGATTATGTGTGCAATGCCATGTGTGTTGTGAGCTTATTTTGCCGCATTCATGTATCATGTACGGACTCAGAACTTGCCTTATTACTCTAAGATTGGTTTGGTGATGTGGTTGATTTGAAATGGATCTTAGGCCTTTGTTCTTCTAGTGAGCGCACTTTTGCCAAAAAGATCTACCACATGTATTAGTGAACCCCTTGTTCCAAATGTTTGAGCCTCTCATGCACTCATTCTTTCTTTACACCTAGCTAGCTTGGTGTTGTTTTATGAAATAACTTGATATTGGCCCTAGTGTATCCTTGAAAATGTGAACCTTGATTGAGGCTGAAAGCCTAAGTTGAGGGTGACTACAAGTGGTGGCCCTGGTTTGGGGAATGGATATTGTATACTTCACCTCAGGCTAAAAAGCTAAGTTGAGGGTGGCCTTTGTTGTGGTAAAGTAATGAAAATGAGGTGGTTAGTTGGAAAATAAAGAAAGAAATGAAAAGTGATGAGATAGGTTAGGAAAAATAAAATAAAAGTGTCTTGGGTTGAAGAGAGTTGCAAAAATGATGTTCAAAAATAAGGCACAGCTGAAAAAGAGAATGGAAGCATCCGGGCAAAGCTTAAAATAGGAGAATAAGGATGGATTTTGTGAAATTGGTTGGGTCAAGAAGGTAAAAGTGTGGGTAAACGTGGTTCAAAGATAGCTTGTGGTTAGTACTTGCCTAAAATTTCATACCAAAGCTCCATGAGCCTATGTTACAAGCCATTAAGTCCTAAAGTGATCCAAATTCACTATTTCACCAATCTGAAAGTTAAGTATAGAGGCAAGTTTATGGTGTTAGTCATTTTGCATGAATTTCATTTGTGAGAGTGTGAATGCTTACTCAGTTCCAGTTTCTAAATGCTTTTTGAGTGAGTAAGAGGGACTTCTTTTCTGTGAGGGAATTTGTACTGCTTAATTAGCATATGACTGACACACTGATTGTGGATGGTTGATGCTCCTTAGCTTATCATAGTTGGGTTTCCAGATACATCCTTGTATTTTTGTTTTGCTTAGCAGCTTTACAATCTTGTTTGAAAATGAAAGTTGGGTACCTAAATTAGAGTGAATGATGTATATGCTATTAGTATAACTACTATGTGTTTCTCATTGTCTATGTAGATTGAGTCATCATTTGAGGACAACTAAGTTGAGGGTGTTGATGTGCTGTCAAAATACAACACATTTGATGCCTAAAACAAGGGATTTTGTGAGTTCTTAATGCGACTTTTTATGGTTTTTATGTGTTTTTGTATTGTTATTGCAGAAAAGGTAGGTTGTCATGATTTTGGGAGAAAATTGCAGATTTTGCCGAAGTGCAGGACATGCGAGCTCACCTATGAGTCCTAGTCCAAGCAACGAGTCGTAGGGTGATTTGTAGCAAGAAATAGACAACAAAAATCATAGATCTACTAAGTGGAGGTCAGCCCTATGAGGCCACTTTACGAGTCATAAGTCTCTCTACGACTCGTATAGGTAAACTAGTAGCGAGAAATATAGAGCTGAAATTTTGAACCAAAAACTGTAGGCCAAGATTATGAGAGGAGTACACAATTTATAGCCCAAGAAACAACTCACACCAGTGGATCATAACAGTCAAGTCAAAAATACCAAGTGCCTGATATGAGAACCTGATTAGACTCATAGGTTACCCTACGAGTCATACTTGTGAGCTGTACCTGCTGCTAGTTGTCTTTTCTATGTAATTTTTAGGGTTAAGTTTGTAAATTCTATAAATACTTTAAGTTAGGGTTTATTTTAGGGGAGATTTGAAATTAGAGACATTAAATATTCTCTCTAGAATGTTTTAGAATTTTTAGTGTAGATTCTCATTTACTATTGGAAAACCCACTTTTGGGGATTACAAATCCTACATTTTATTAATTCTCCATCTATCAAAGCTTGTGGTTTGCAACTTATAATGGTATTGTTCTTCATTACTTTGGGTAAAATTCTTAACTATGTATTTTATTTGCATTCTTGTTGGTTTTGCCTTAGCCATGAGTAGCTAAGCACCCACAACGTGAGGTTGTGGGAACCATGAGTAGTTGACTTGAGATAACCTAGATTAATAGCATTTGTATTATTGCGATTTTGCATGTATTGTTTATTTCCCTTCATTTTGATTGTTGTTTGATGGTGGCCAACACCAAACCCCACCTACTATCATGATCCTGACCAAGGTAGTGACGAATAGGAAAAGGGAAGTAAATGACAGGATTGGATAGATATGTTTTGTCTAATGAACCAAACCTAACCAAGGGGAGGTTGACTAGAACAATGGGTACTGTTAGTTGGCACACCATGATTGCCGACCACGCGCCATGGTAAAATTCGACCTTCACCTTTACAAGAGGGCTGAAAGAACCTAAGTTTTCGTCCTGCATGCAAATTCCTAATCATAGTCATGTTGTCTAGTCGAGTCAACAAACCATGGGAAACACAATTCCCAAGTTATCCCTAAATTCAGAGTGTTTCCTTGCATAGTAGCATAGAGTTTATTTCATTTTAGTTTCCAAATTATAATCCCCCCCCCAAATTGGAAATTTTAGTTATAAATACTCGATATGATTCATAGTGAAATCTTGTAGTCAAGCCTTATATTCCCTATAGATTCGACCCTCACATTCAGTTAAGTTAATTGCTGACAGCGACTGCTTTCTTATTCGAGTGTGAACATCATCAAGAAGTAATCATGAAGATTTTATCCTGACATCAATGCAACAATTACACATAAACATCATTTTCAAAAATCTCAACATGAATGCCAAAATCACCAAAAACTTGTTACCATAAACATGAATGCATGTAACATGATATGAGGGCTGAAACTTAGGACATGGAATCATATAGGGGACTTAAATTAGTACCTTCGACTTGAGTAGAATGGAAAAGATATGGATATTGCTTTCTCATGTCCGCCTCGGCTTCCCATGTTGCATTTTCAACTTGTTGATTACTCCAAAGGACCTTAACGGAAGCTACATCTTTGTTCCTCAACTGCTTCACACTATCCAAAATTGTTATCGGGACCTCCTCATAAGTAAAATTGTCTCCTACAACACCCACAACATCTATAGGTGCTATAGCACTTTGGTCACCCACACACTTTCTCAACATGGCCACATGGAAGACCGGATGAACCATGTCCATCCCCATAGGCAACTCCAACTCACATGCAACCTTGCCTATTCTCCTCAAAACTTTATAGGATCCACAAACCTTGGGCTTCACTTCCCCTTCTTACCAATCCGGACCACACCCTTCATGGGTGAGACCTTCAAATAGACCCAATCACCAACCTTAAACTCAAGATCTCTTCTCCTCATATCTAAATAGGACTTTTGTCTACTTTGGGCTATTTCTAATCTCTCCTTAATCAACCTCACCTCCTCCAAGGCGTCCATGACCAAGTTCGGACCTGGCAAAGATATTTCCCCTACTTCAAACTACCCAACAAGGGATCTACAATGCATTTCATAAAGAGCTTCAAAGAGAGCCATACCAATACTTGAGTGGTAGCTATTGTTGTAAGCAAACTCAATGAGTGCAAGATGTTCATCCCAACTACCGTTAAACTCCAAAACACATGCTCTAAGCATATCCTCAAGGGTTTGGATAGTCCTCTCGGCTTGACCATCCGTTTTAGGATGAAAAGACGTGGTAAGCTTAAACTTGGTACCAAGACCTCTTTGGAAGGACCTCTAAAAGTGAAAAGTGAATTAAGCTCCATGATCTGAAATGATTGAAAAGGTCACCCCTATGCATCCTAACCAACTCATAAATGTACAACTTTGCATAATCTTCGGCACCATAAGTAATTTTGGCTAGTAGAAAGTGAGCCGACTTTGTCATTCTATCCACAACAACCCAAATAGAGTCAAAATGCTTCCTAGTCTTGGGCAACCCAACCACAAAATCCATGTTGATCTCTTCCCACTTCCAAGTAGAAATTTCTTTATCTTGGGCTAGGCCACCCGAACTTTGATGTTCATCTTTCACTTGTTGGCAATTGTGACATCAGATATGAACTTGGCAATGTCACTCTCTATACCACCCTACCAATACACTTCCCTCAAGTCTCTATACATCATTCTAGAACCAGGGTGAATGGAATAGGATGAATTATAGGCCTCCTTCAAGATCAATTCTTTCAAATCATCAACATTTGGCACACACAATCTACTTTGGTACCTAGGGGCACCATCTCCCACTTGGGAGAAAACCTCCACTTTACCATCTCTCACCAAGGCCTTCAACTCTGGCAAGGTGGGGTTAAGATCTTGTTTTGCTTTTACCTCCTCAATCAAAGAAGATTTTGAACCATCAACAACCACGACACCCCTGTTATCAACTTCATCCAACCAAACCCCCAATCTAGCCAATCGGCGAACCTCTCTATCCACCTCCTTGTCACCATCATCAACATGAGTTAGACTACCTATAGACACTATACTTAGAAAATCGGTCACAACATTAGCTTTGTCGGGGTGATAATGCATACACATATCATAATCTTTAATGAGCTCTAACCACCTTATTTGTCTCAAGATAAGATCATTTTGGGTGAACATATATTGAAATCTCTTTTGGTCGGAAAACACATCAATATGAACCCCATACAAGTAGTGACACTAAATTTTCAAAGCAAATACTACAACCGCTAATTCAAGATCATGGGTGGGATAATTCTTCTCGTGCACCATAAGTTTTCTAGAGGAATATACTATCACCTTACCACTTTGCATCAAAACACACCCCAATCCAACTTTTAAGGCATCACAATATACAACAAATCCTTCTAACCCTTTCGGTAGAGCCAAGATAGGAGCAGAGACAAGCTTATCTTTCAAAGTTTGGAAACTCTTCTCACATTCATTAGTCCACATGAATTTTGCCTTCTTTTGGGTCAACTTAGTCATAGGAGAAGCAATAGAAGAGACGCCATTCACAAACCTCTGGTAATAACCTACCAAACCCAAGAAACTTCTAATGTCTGATGGAGTCAAAGGTATAGGCCAATTTCTAATCACTTCCATCTTTTTAGGATCCACCTTAATGCTATCACCTGACACCACATTCCCTAGAAAAGAAACCTCTTTCAACCAAAACTCACATTTGTCATATTTTGCATACAAACTCTCCTCCCTCAAGATTTGCAACACCACCCTCAAGTGATTCACATGCACCTCCTCGCTATGGGAATAAATCAAGATATCATCAGTAAAACCCACCATAACCAAGTCAAGGTAGGGTTTAAAGACCCTATTCATGAGATCCATAAATACAGTTGGTGCACTGGTCAACCCAAAAGACATAACCACGAATTCAAAATGTCCATATCTAGTCCGAAAAGCTATTTTGGGAATTTCGCACTCCCTTATCTTCACTTGGTGGTAACCGAAATGAAGATCAATCTTAGAAAAGTGACTAGCCCCTTGAAGTTGATCAAAAAGGTTATCAATCCTTGGTAGAGGGTACTTTCTTTATGGCGACCTTACTAAGTTGCTGGTAATCAATGCACATTCTAAGAGAACCATTCTTCTTCTTCACAAACACTGGTGCACTCTGAGGTGATTTATTAGGCTTTATGAAACCCTTCTCCAACAAATCCCTCAATTTTCATTCAACTCCTTCAACTCCGCCAGGGCCATACGGTAAGGACAGTAAAGAATAGAAATAGGTTGTGTATCGGGAAAAAGGTCTATACCAAAATCTATTTTCCTTTCAGGAGGAACACCGGAAAGCTTATCGTGAAAGACATCAAGAAACTCATTAGCTACCAGAACCGACTCAATAGGAAGGACTTTGGACTCAACATCCTAACCCTCACAAGATGATAAAGACAACCCTTAGAAATCAACTTTTGGGCTTTAAGACAAGAAACGAATCTATCCTTGACCACCACATTACAACTTTCCTACTCAAGAACGGGCTTACTAGAGAATTGGAATTTAACCCTGTGGGTTCTACAATCAATCAAAGCATAATATGAATGCAACCAATCAATCCTAAGTATGACATCAAAATCCACCACATCTAGTTCAACAAAATCAAAAGGCAAGACTTTATGCAATATGAACACGAGACCATTTCTATACACACTTCTAGCAATAATGGACTCACCAACGGGGTTAGACACTTCATAAGGTTCACATAACATTTCGGGACACACATGAAGCGTTTTAGCAACAAAAGGAGTAATGAAAAAAAAAGTGGCACCCGAGTCTATCAACGCATACACATCAAAATAAAAAATCTTTAACATACCGATAATGACGTCGGGCACCTCATTAACTCCTTGTCTCCCTTGAAGAGCATATAATCTATTTTACCTGGAGCACCTCCTTGATTACCTCCCCTTCCTCTTTGGCCTATATTAGAACCTTGGCCTTGAGGATGGCCATCTCTATCTTTGGGTTGAGTATGAGGACAATCAATAACCTTGTGGCTAACTTCACCATAACCAAAGCAAGCATTTGATTTTCTCAAATATGGACCAGTATGATTCTTTTCATACCTTGGGCATCTAGGACTTTCCACCCCTTCATTACCACCTTGGAATCTTTGATTAGGCACCCTATCTTTGGCAAACCTCTTGTTAGAAGCATTGGAAAACTCTTGGCCTTGGAACTTGTAGCCTTGAGAAAACTGGTCATCCTTGGAACCTTGGAAACAACCTTCAAATCGAGCCCTCTTGGACTCACCAACCCTTCTCTTCCTAAGCTTTTCCCCCTCTACCTGTTCGGCATAAGTCATGAGGTGGGACAAATCCTTATCACTTACTAGCGTGGCGGTACGACACTTCTCATTAACGAAGTTAGGTATACCCAACACAAATTTGTTCATCCTTGACCTAAGCTCGGCAACTAATTGTGGAGAAAACTTGGAAAGCTTGTTGAACTTGAGGGAATACTCCCTCACACTCATAGACCCTTGCTTAAGATTAATAAATTCCATCATATTTGCCTCCCTTAGCTTAATAGCAAAGAACCAGTTGAGAAAGATGGCTTTGGACTCTTCCCAAGGGATTGCATCATCATTCCCCTTCTCCATCTTCCATTGAGTGAACCAAATTTGAGTCACCCCTTTGAGTTGGTAGGTCTCCAACTCCGCTTTTTCGTCCGAATTAACCCTCATAATGGATAATACCTTATACACCTCATTAATAAATCCTCAAGAATCCTCATCCACCTTGGGCCCATGACACTGTGATAGATTCATTCTGGTGAAATACTTGACCCTAGAAGCCAGATTAGGATCATGAGGGGTTGGGCCCCTTGGTTAAGTTAGTTGGTTATAGTATAGCCAACACTGTAATAGCATCTCAAAACTCATCTTGGCCTACCCGTCCACCTTGAGGAGCTTGAGGAGTGGGAGGGGTTGGTTGCTCCTCAGGTCTACGTGCCCTCCTTTCTCCCTTTTGGAATTGGCATGATCTAGAATAGCAAAAAGCATTTGTTAGGGGAAAAAGCCTTACACTTGTATCTAAAGCACGATATAGACCATAAACAAGTGAAACATTTCTTAAAACACCTCATAGCCTCCCATTCATAGTTGTAGCGTGCTTCACAACCATGAATAAGACACAAATTGACACAATGTGTTAGATTCCAAGGACTATTAACAACCTAGTGCTCTGATACCAAGTTTGTCACAATCCAAGCCTAAGTCTTAGACGTGACATAGTGAATGGAATCTCGAAGGGACCCAAACATGCCTCTTAGCATATCAATCACACATCCTTGGTCGTGGAAGCAAAGTAAATAATAATAAGAGATATATAAAATGGAAAGTGGGGCTAAGGGAAGTCTTTTAATATACAACAAGCATAAGAGTGAAGCTCATGGAACAATAACATTATAATATCTGGGGGCCAAGACACTTTACGGGCTCACCCTCATAATTTCAAACGTTCAACATAAAGAAGTCTTAGACATAGCAAGAGAGATTAGATAGTGTCCCCGAACTTGAGGATTCACCAAACTTATCTTTGAACAATCTCACTAGCCACATGAAAGATGATCAAGAGGAGCTCAGGTCCTTACATGGTGATATCATGTAGGCATAAAGTATGCATTAGTACATTTCAATTTACTAAGTATGTAGGATGCAATGCAACAAGATATAAGCCAATATAGTCAAAATGCATAGTAATAGGCAATAGATAAGCATAATCACAATATGGCATGCCTAATCAATGCTTGAAGTAAAACATATTTATAAATCATTCAACTTGCATAGAACCTGATACATATGTGGGAAGAGACCTCAACCAACCAGGAATAAGACCAAGTGAGTTACAAATTGAAATCTTGATGATTACCCCTCATTGATGAAGAGGTGGTCTACTTGCCAAGGTAAACCATACCTTACCTTACGGGAGCCCGCCCTATTTCGGAGAAATAACCCCCTTATGGAAACCCGTCCTATTTCGGGATGGATTTTATGATAAAGTGCAATAACTAGATCCTCTAGTATAGCAAGGGTTTAACATAATCCTATGTTGGCACATAGTTTGATGAATGGAGTATAGACCCTTGAAAATAGCCCATACCTATATCCAATCCATCGGTGCAAAGTCTAATCCCATAGAATACTTGAAATAATCATAACTTGTCTACCTTATAAGAAACATGGAAACATGACATGAGCAGCTCTTAAATATACTTGACCTTTAATGGTAAGCCCAACTTGAAACATGAGAATAGATCATAATCATACATGAACCCTTGCTTTAAAATAAATGGCTCACAAGAGGTAAAATATTGAAAATAGGCCTAAACTTCATACTTGCATAATCATAGATAATTTCACGAATTCATAACATACTTGATAGCCCATATTCATCATGAAGTTATTTGACTTGTAAAACATGTAAATAACTTGAGAATTCTTGACTTGACATCTCATCGAATACTTGGTGGGCACATATGAGTACATGTTTAAATCACGCAAAATGCAAGAGTGTAGATCATGAAATAGTGAAATGAATTCATCTTAAAGTCATGTATATCAGCCCAACTACATCATGGTAAAACCCTATCATGGGTAACTTGTAAATTATGTCAAAACTTCACAATAGTTCATAGATTTCATACCTTGAATGGTGTATAGTCTCAATAGATAAAGATCACTTCACAGTATAAGCTCAAAATAGATATTTATGCATAATCATCAATAATTGGCAATATCCCAATATATTTCATGCTCATATTTCATAATAATAGATACCCATAAATAATAGAACTTAAAATCATGCCATTTTCATAAAATAGGAAGGTTAGACTCTGTGGGTGAAAGGATCCAATGGATGAAACCCACATACTTTAAACTTGGGTTTTGTTGATGTAAACTTAAAGGACACTTAAAGCTTAAATGGAGCTCTTGAGATCCGTAATTAAGCTTGAGACACTTGAATTAGGATGGAAATTTTGGTAAAATGGTTGAGAGGTTTTAGAGAGGATTTTGAGTGATATGAAGTTGAAAAAAGGCTAAGTATGGGATATTTCACGTGTAAAAGCGCATGAAGCTATGAATCCAATGCCCTTAGGCCGAAACAGAAAATTAAGGAAGTGGTAACACTACTCAGCGATGGCTCTACATCACGGAGCCATCGCGAACCCCTACTGGTTTGCGAAAAGTTGGCGGAAATCATTTTTGCTATGGGTCTTCTAAAATCTAGGTTATACCCATCACCCACTCAATTTCCCCCTCCTCCCCCTTCCTCCCGATTAAGAATATGAAGTTGAATTTTTTATATCACACATAAATTTGAGATATATGGAAATTATGATTATGGGCATTTCTGAAGCACATTTTTGGGGCGTTTCAACTATTTGAGTAGAATGATGATTCCAAATGAGTTGAACTATTCACCAATCAAAAAGTTGTATTTGGCTCTAGTCTTCTCAATTCAAAAGATAAAGCACTATTTTCAAGCTCACGTTGTTCGTCTCATATCTAAAGTAAATCCCATCAAATTTTTTATGCCAAAACCAGTCCTCAGCGACTGACTGGCAAGGTGGTATCTCCAATTCCAACAATTTGAGATTGTATATGTCCCTCAAAAAGATGTAAAGGGACATGCATTAGCATACTTCTTGGCATACTATCTGATACCAGATGATTGGGAGATAACTAATGAGATGCATGATGAAGATGTGATGGCCATTGATATACAACCTCCTTGGAAGATGTACTTTGATGGGGCTGCACATCATTGCGGAGCTAGCGCTGGAGTGGTGTTTGTCACATCACAAGGAGAGCTCCTACCATCTTCCTTCACAATGAAATAACAGTTGATCCAATAATGTCTCAGAAAATCAAGCATTGATACTTTATCTTGAAATGGTTGTCGACGTGAAACAATTACAATTGCAAGTCTTTGGTGACTCTCAGTTAGTGATTAAACAGCTTTTGGAAACCTATGAGGTCAGGAAGCCTGAACTACACCCATATCACTATTATGCTCAAAATAGGATGGCTTAGAGACATGACCCTCCAACATGTGCCAATAAAGGAAAATAAAATAGCTGATGACTTATCTGCTCTAGCCTTAACTCTGACTTCCTAATTAGACGCAAGTTACTATCTACAAAATATGGGTAGTACCACCATTCGATGAAGATGAACATCTGGAGAATAAGCTTGAGCATATTTTTGCAGTTTTCAAAGCCAATAAAGAGGATCGGCGACAAGCTATCAGCAACTACTTATATTATGGAATACTTCTAGAAGATGCTAAAAGAAAGACTAACATTAATCGTCGGGAACCTCATTTCCTTTACTATAAAGATACACTATATAGAAGATCATTCGAGGGGATACTCCTTCGATGTCTAGGAGAGGGAGAAGCAAGTCTAGATCTGCAGGAAGCATATTCGGGAGTATATGGATCACATCAATCCGAACTAACGCCTCTACTTTCTCATGAAGAGAATGGGGTATTATTGGCCGACCATGGTAAAAGGTTGCTTAGACTATGCTAGAAGGTGCAAGACCTATCAATTCCATGCAAACTTCATACATCAATCTCCTCAAGTTTTACACCCAGTATTGCATCTTGGCTTTCGATGCTTGGGGATTGGATGTGGTTAGACAAATCCCAAAATCTTCTGGTGGATACCTATATATTTAGCTGCAACAGATTACTTCTCAAAATGGGTTGAAGTTGTCGCTCTCAAAGAAGTAAAGAAAGAAAATGTTGCAAACTTCATTTGAGTGAATTCATATACTGATTTTTCATTCCTTAATACATAATAACTGAAAATGGAAAGCCATTTGATGAAAAATTAATGAATAAGATTTGTGATATTTTTGGCTTCAAGTAGCGTAAATCTTCTATGTATCATGTTGTCGCCAATGGTCTTGCTAAAGCATTCAATAAAACTCTATGCAATCTCCTGAAGAAAGTAGTCTCCAAGTCTAAACGAGACTGGAATGCAAGAATAGAAGAAGCCTTTTGGGCATATAGGACAACATAACGCACTGCAACTCAAGCAACCCCATATTCGCTTGCTTTAGAAGTTAACGCAGTCTTGCCACTTGAACGGCAAATACCTTCCTTGAGACTTGCTATTGAAGAGGGACATACTATAGAAGAGAATGCTCTACTACATCTCTATGAGTTAGAAGAATTTGATGATAAAAGGCTCGAACTGAACAAATTCTTGATTGCTATCAAGTTCTTCTATCTTGTGTTTTTAACAAAAAGGTTCGTCTGAGGTGCTTTCAAGTAGGAGACCAAGCCCTTGTAGTAAGGAGACCCATTATCACTTCACATTAGTATGGGGAAAATTCACCTCGAAGTGGGATGGACAATATGTAGAACAAGAAGTGTATTCAAATGACGCTTACAAACTTGTTGATGCAGATGGCTTAAGGATTGGTCCCATAAATGCAAAATTCCTCAAGAGGTACTACACTTGAAGTAAGATGATGCTCCATGGCATACGATCATAAACCACATGTTACTCCTTGCCTGCAAGAGTATAAACGTTTTACGGGACCCCGCCTAAAAAAAATTCACTCTTTTAGAACTAGGTTGTGACTTGATCCTCTTCATTGAGGTACATAGGTTCTTAGAATTATGTCCTAAGTTAAGTTACATGAGTGTCAAAATCACATGTCCCCCCTTGATCTCTTTCATAAGTGTTAAAGCTATGAGTACCTTTCATCAAACTTTGGACTCAAACCCAAATGGTGGTGACTTAGTGAGGGCGAACCCGTATGAAATAGGAGCTTCCTCAACAGTGTACTTGAAGTCTTTGAATACTCCAAGTATGCAAGTTGGAGTCTGCACATTCTCCAAGTCTGCAACTTGAAGTCTTCATGACTCTCCAAGTATGAAATTTGAAGCCTTCAAATCCTCCAAGTACACAAGGTAAAGTCTTTAAATCCTTTAAGTATGCGAGTTGAAATCTTTAAATCCTCCAATAGAGCCTTCAAATCTTCCAAGTACATAAGGTAAAGTCTTCAAATCATCCAAGTATGCAAATTGTAGTCTTCAAATCCTCCAAGAACGCAAATCGAATTCTTCAGATCTTTTAAGTATGCAAGCTTGAGTCCTCAAATTCTTCAAGTATGCAAGCTGGAGTCCTCAAATTCTTCAAGTATGCAAGTCGAAGTCTTCAAAATTTTCAAATCTACAAGTTGAAGTCTTCAAATCTTCTAAGCAACAACAACAACATACCCCAGTGCCTCAAAAGGCTCCCGCTCATTGCAGGGTGAGTGGGGGTCAGATGTACGCAGCCTAACCCCTATGTTTAAAAACATAAAGCGACTGTTTCCAGATATGCAAATTCTTCTAAGCATGCATGTTAAAGTCTTTAAACCCTCCAAATATGCAAATTCTTCAAGTATGCAAATTGAAGTCTTCAAATTCTTCAAATATGCAAGTTAAGGTCTTCAAATTTTCTAAGAAAGCATGTTAAAGTCTTAAATCCTCTAAATATGCAAATACTCCAAGTATGCAAGTTGAAGTCTTCAAATTCTTCAAATCTACAAGTTGAAGCCTTCAAATCCTCCAAGTGCGCAAGTTGAAGCTTTCAAATCCTATAAGTCTTCAAATTGAAGTTTAAAATCCACCATGGTTCTTCAAAGCCACTAAGTGTGCAAACTTCAAGAAAAGCTTCTATGTTTGCAATTTGAAGTCTTCAAATTAAATTTTTAGCTTCATCATGTCTACAAATCATTGAGCTTGAAAGTTGAAGTCTTCAAGCCTTGACCTTTCTTATGGTGGGAATGTATATCAATTCCTTTTTACCATAAGAATATCTCTTCAAATTGTCTTTCTTAAGGTGGGAATGTATATCCACTCCTTCTCACGGTAAGGATCTCTTCTTTGTCTTGCTTAAGGCAGGAATATGTATACATTCTTTTTCACCTTAAAGACATCTTCAAATTGTTATTCTTAAGGCGGGAATGTGTATCCATTCCTTTGTATGATAAGAATTACCATAAAATTATCTTATTCTTAAGGCGGGAATGCATATCCATTTCTTTGTGCGATAAGAAATACCATAAAGTTACCTTATTCTTAAGGCGAGAATGCATATTCATTCCTTTGCGCGATAAGAATTACTATGAAAATACCTTGCTTAAGGTGGGATGTAGATACATCCTTTCACACCTTAAGACCATATTCTTGTGGTACAATGAAGTTTAAATTCATAACCCTACAAACAAAAAAAGAGAGACTACAAAAAAAACACTCAAAAAACAAAGAAGAACAAGAGAAAAGAAATTGCCTGAAGACAGAGAGAACTTTGATTATCAGAATAATCCCCGCAAGCTGCAATCTTTTCAAATTGAAGCTACACGTCAGCCAACGTCAATGACAGAGGTTCCAAGATTGGTTTCCTTAATTGAAAAGAGCATCCATTTATAGATACAAAGTTGGGGTTGAAGGAATCCTTTTCTTGTATTAATTGTAATAAGAAAGGGTTACCGAAGTAAAAAGGGATTAACAACCTGATTAACATATTGATCGTAGGATACATGTATTTATTTTAACCCAAAAGATTCTGGAATCGATTCCAATTCAATTTGGAATCGTTTTGAGGTAACCTAGTGGTGGTAATTTCATATCCAAATTGGATTACTTTTAATACGTTGCATTTGTCAACAAAACACGTGTCATTTTTCATATAAAGCTGCAGGTTACAGGAATGTTATCATAATTCCTTAAGGTCACTCCATTCTTATATTATGCCAATATACTTATTCCTTACCAATTGTGGTCCAAGGGAAATACATTTTGGTCTCTCTAATTTCGAGGAATACTTCAAGTTTATTTCTCAAAAAATCTCAACAAGACTTGAAGTAGGGGTCATTTGTAATCATATAAAATTTATTAAAATATAAATTTTATAATATGATTATATGTAAATTCAAAATATATTAGTCCAAAAAATAAATATTATGGATTAAAATAATTGGGCTAATTAATTAAGTCTAATAAAATATGTATTAATTAAAAGTCCAAATTTGTTTATTTAGCTACAAAAGATAATCCACTTTGTTAGGCCCAATACCCCCTTATCCAAGAGGCGCACTTGATGCCACATGTTGGATGATGTGGCATGCCAAGTCCAACAAAGAAGTCAATAGGATCACGCCATGTGTCAAAATGACGTGGCATTCCTATCTCAATCAAATGCCAATAAATATGTGCCACATGTACAAGTGATATATCTCTACTAATCAAATATCGCCATGTCACTTGAAAGGAAACCTATTCTTATCACTTTTCCAACGCCATGTCACCTTAAATCTGATTGGCCGAAAGAAAGCCTGATTCTATCATGACTCCTCTATTCTACAACTATATATAGGAGTCCTTATAATTCAGAATTCACATGAAGATATCTAACAAGAAGCCAGAGAGAGCTCGTGTATCAAACGCCGCAGATTTCTCTACAAGAAACAAGAATTAAATAAATCAAGAAATCAAGTATTTAGGTTCAAGAACAAATCTAGATCAAGACTACCAATTTGATAAACAAGCCCAAAAGCCTTTGATTCAAGTACAAGTCGAGATCAAGTTCAAGAACAAATCTATATCAAGTTCAAGTTCATCAAATCTACAAATCAAAATCAAGACCATTGAATCTGAGATCAAGCCCAGAAGCCCTTGAATTCAAATACATGTCATAATCAAGTCCATCATGTTTTTAAAGATTCAAAATCAAGTTAAAAAGCCCTTGAATTTATATTTGAAAAGGTAAATTAGAGGATTTATAGAGATTGTAGAACTCACTCCTTGAAATAAAATGCAAAGATTGCTGTAACATTTTTCATTCCTTGAATAATATTTTTTCAACGCGAATTTTACTGTCATACAATTGTGGCATCCCGTAACTTTATCTTTATACGTACCTAAGTTTTAAGCCTCATTCTTATATGTGTGAAGTATATTAGGGTCATAAGGGACCTCTAGTACTTAGTCGAGTTCAAAACTTTTCTATAAATCGAGTTTCTAGTATTATATTTTGCAAGGGTCAACTTTAAATGATCATATCTATTAGCATACAAATAATTAGATGTCTCATGGCCTACCAAATTTAAAGCTTTTTGAATTAGCTTCCCGACGCAATTGGTTTCACCTCATTTGGAGTTCGGAGTCAAAAGTTATGGTCATTGTATTGGAGACTGCCAGAGCAGAGGTCAATTACGAAACTCCTTTACGGGCCGTAAATTGAAGTACGGTCTATCTGCAAATTCGTGGGAAAAAGTCCCATAACTTCAATTTTCAGCCCAGACTTTACGAACCCTTCTACGGGTTGAGAAACTTCTATGGGTCGTAAAATAGGCTCATAAAGGTGAACCAGAAACCCCAAAATTGGGCTAAAACTTTATAGAAGGGTCCCTACGAGCAGTGGAACTTTCTACGGGCCGTAAATGGGCCCATAGATGACTTTTGACAGCCTTTTAAGAAAGATTATTTTGATCTTTTTTCACTCTTTCAAAGCCTAGGATTGACGTTTTTACAACTAAATAAAGCCTTAAACATGTCAGTTCAATTATTTTACGGTTAAACACTCTCTCAAATGTAAAACAAGGTTTCAAGAAAGAAAAAGGGCTAGAGTTTGAAGACAAACTTGAGAATTTTTCCAATCTCTTTCAAGGTACAAAACTTCCAGGTATGTAAGGCTAACCACAACATGGAATCTGTTCTCCCATGTACCGCATAACCCGGAATAATGGCGATGCGAGTAAATTGAGTCTCCCATAGATGTTTCTTAAATGTTTTACATAAAATCTAATGTGTTCCTACATAAGATTGCATGAATTACTATTTTTATGATTTAATTACTTGAATTTGATGATTTTACCTTACTACGTGAACCCTTGCCTGATTTCTGATTATTTTCACATATTTTACTACATGAGCATGCATAAGTATAATTTGAGACTAAAGAGCATGAAACCCCTAAATGCTTTAAATCTACCTTTGTTTTTCTTGGATGCCATGAGTTAGAAGGATGCATGATTATTATTGAGTCTGTATGAGTGAAGCATTGAAACTTAAAATGATGTAACCAATGCATTGATAGTTGATGTGATGAGTTGAGTCGACGAATGTCCAAGGAGACTAAATGAATGAGTTAACCATAGGGTTGATGTCTTATGAGTATATTGAGTCTTGGGAGGAGTATTGAGCACTGAATTGAGTAATATTAAATCTAACTTGAACTCAATAACTACGTAGCCCGCATAGGAGAGGATTGAACCATAAAATTGGATGTTTCCTATTATCCCAAAAAGAGAACTTGATGTTACTGATGGGATGTCCTATACCCCGATAGGGTATTTGGATGGATGTGGTAACCACATCACTTCATTGTATCACCACCGGCTTATAGGTGATGGTTATCGATTAGAGAAACTCTCAAATACGCCTTGATAGTACTCCGAGTGGATGAGACATAGATGATAGATGTGTAGTTATTATCTAAACTACTGTAACACCCCACACCTTACACTACTAGTACAATTCAAATGAAACATGACATGGTTTGGTCGAACTAGCGCTAATTTTTAAAAGTGCTTTAATCTCACGTTAATGGGCTATATATGCATCTGGTGCTTAAGCGGGTCGAGTGTATACATGTTTTATATCAAATTGAGGAGGTTACAACCTTAATATGAACTGAGAGAATTGAGGTGCTTGTAGGACTTAGAAGCTAGCAGGTGAGTCACCTCTTGCTTAGCTCAAATTTGGTAGTTAAATGGAGACGATGCTTGACGCCGAAATTGTCCAAGTTCGATTATGAATAAAGTCCGTGTTAAGAGTGTAACTTTGGCCCATGTTTTAGTATCATAAATGGGCTATATGATTATCCCAAGAAGTATAATAAAAAGGGCCCAAAGACATCCTAATACACTTAGCAAATTGGGCCTAAAACTAAGTAAGTGAAAGTTGGAAAGTAGGCAGCCTAAGCGCATCAAGTTGGTGCTCCAAAAAGGCCCAAGTCTAAGGGCCAAGATGCTGCATAAGTAGCTTAGTAACATATGGTTTAAGATGGTCAAAACGTCAGAGGTAAGTCAGCCAAGCTAAGGATTTAAAAGGGGATAATAACCAGCCTACAATCTCATTTCAACTTAGACAAGGAAAAATCTATTTTCTTAGGTGGTTGTTTGCTCTCGTTTGAAGGGTTGAAAAACCAGTTTTATAACCTAACAAGGGTCCCTAAAGAAGCTCTAAATCTTGAATTTGAAGGTAATTAAACTTACTTATGCACCTAGTATGGGTTTTTCATCAAAACCAAAGAGACAAGTTAACCTCACTTATGCTGGAATTTCTGGAAAGATTGTATACTAGGGATTCTTGTGTACTTTTCTTGTTAATTAAGAGGTTTATTTCTTTTTGGCTGGCTTTATTATGTATTAGTACTTAATTATGAAACAAATATTGCTTTTAAAGTAGTTTAAAAAGGCTGATTAACTACCTTTACAGTCCACAAAAGCGAGTCGTTATATGATATCGTAATTATGTGCTTCATATGAACTTGTGGACTGTTGGAGAGCAAGCTGTTGCTTCATGTCCTTAATAACTGATTCATGCCTATTCTAAAACTGGTTCATATCTGGTTTTATGTATAAATGTTTCTGGAACAATTAGGTTAAGGTTGGAACCAATTTGGAATTGTTAAGTTCGAAAGGTAGCGAGGAAAGGTAACGTTATGTTGTCTGTTTTTAGATTGCATGGAATTGTGATGTGTTATGCTTTGTGGGCTGTTGTAAGGGTGTTATGGACTTAAAATAGGTTTTACATCATGTGTACATGCTAATATGTATTAGAAAATACGATTAAGGGCGAAAAGGTTAAAGGAACGCGCCCGTGTTTATAAACACTCGCTTGCTGCCCATGTATTGTTTTCTTATGTGATTGGGATGCCAAAGTGTGTATATTGGCTGCTAATACTAGTTTTATGACCTACTATGTTGTAAATAACTGTTTGAAGGAAGGGAAGGTTGTTTTGAGATAGTAAAGAGGTCCGACGACGAGGTATGTAAGGTTACTTGATTTCGTATCACTTGGCATGAAACATAGATCTGTCCTTGGTACATAAAGTCATTCACCAACTCCAACACAACTATTAACTGTATCTCCATTCTTTGACATATTCATACGATTCCATACATAGTCACTTTCAAATCTGATTACATACATGAATACCAAGATACATGTATTCTTTCAAATCTGATTACATACATGAATACCAAGATTTCGTATCACTTGGCATGAAACATAGATCTGTCCTTGGTACATAAAGTCATTCACCAACTCCAACACAACTATTAACTGTATCTCCATTCTTTGACATATTCATACGATTCCATACATAGTCACTTTCAAATCTGATTACATACATGAATACCAAGATACATGTATTCTTTTTTGCCAAATAAAGTTCACGAGGTGTTCCATTTCATATGCATTTTATTATTTGTGTAACAGACTCTTTTTCCATTGTCATATTGTCTTGTATAGTTATCTACATGTCACATGCTACATATACATTCATACAGCTCTAATATTGTGACCACCAAAAGAACCGTCTCAAAGGTAATTGAAAGATAAAGTATACAGTTTTCCGTAGGTGGTAGCCCCGAGGGGTTGAGTATAACCTAGCCAGGGGACGATCCTATCAAGGGGGGTAGCCCGAGGGGTTG